>JAAAKE020158790.1:2997-23413 GCA_010014785.2 Anisolabis maritima
TTTTTTTTTAGGTTTATTCAGTAAGAGTGAGGGATAAAGGTCCAGATTATCGAGGCTTTGTTCAACTTCCTTATCAACCTCCTTTGGAAAGCGCTGATGGGGTATTGGATAAAAGTTTGGCCATTGGAGCTTCATCCTCAGCCCTTTGTTTTGTTGAAACATGTCAAAGGTCCTTTGATGCATCGATACTCAAATGTCATGTAAGAAATTATTACTAGTTGCCAACTGCTTTGTGCCTAGCAGCAATATAAATTATTTTAAAAATAAATAGCTTAAATATGAATCCCTGAAACATTTTAATGACATAAACATCAACTATTATACCCCGACGACTGCGGATGTAATCACATCCCTTGCATTTTAATATATGGATTCTAAGAGTCATTTTAAAAAAAATTATTAAAAGATTTTCTATTTTCTGATTAGGTTTCATTTATATACTCTTAAGCATTAGAGATGTTGTTGACCGTCCCCCAAACGCCAATACAAAGTGCCCTCTCTAGGGGCGGGCAACATTTGACCGGGGCGCCATTTTGGCTGTAAGTGTGAGAAAAATATTGATCTGTTAAATACTCAATTAATAGAAAATTTTACATATCGATTTTTTCGTTCGTTAAAAATTTACAGTACGTTGATTTGATTTTTATTGAAAACAAAAAATATGTACCTTTATTTAAAAAATATATATATATTCTTAAGGGGCGGCAATTTGTCTTTTTGTCCGGGGCGTCGTAATCACTAGAGCGGGCGCTGCAGTACATTATAGCGCTATGATTTCAAATGATGCGTTGTAATGAAGTGGGGTTTGAGATTATTCGCACCCAATACTAAATTCTTTGATTTTTTCGTAGAGATTTTTAAGCTGCTGACTTCATTTAATTCGCAAATCGAATGAGACAAATGAGGATAAAAAATAAAAAAAGCACAAGATTAATTTATTTTTATGTATTATTTTAGGAAAAAACAAATTTATCCCTTATTTCCAATTGCCAACATATTCAAGCGGCTATGAGATGTTATACTGAAGCTCAACCATTACCTTTTAAAAATTCCGTTCTCTCTTCGCTTAACGTCAACGAAGATACAAAAGAGGTACAAAAAAAATTGTAATATATTCTTATAAAACATTTTTAATACCTCCTTTAAAAAAAATAATTTTTTCTAGGATCTTTGGAATCTTATAAAAGAAACTTCAGGACCTGTGGTACAAAGGATCTCTAAAAATATTATGGCTGTCAGATGTAAAGCTAGTCCTAAACATCCTTTGGGTTATTTGCATTTTTCCTTTTTTACTACAAGACTAAAGGACCGAGTAGAAAACAAATATATTTGTACTTGCAATACTTTCAAGGTAATTTTGCTCTTATATTTTAATGTGATGGAGTCAAATAAATCAAGTTTTTTCTAGGTTCATGGAAAAGTCGGTTCGAATTCCCCAAAAGAAGATCCAAATTTAAAAAAATGTCCACATTTTATTGCATGTCTCTGCGCATTTGCATCCGATCCTAAACTTTCTGAAGAATTTTCTTATTATATTCATTTAGATAAAACATTTTTGACCTTTAACTCTCTACCACCACCCTCACCAACATCTCCAATACTTGATGACCAGCAACAATTGATGGCTATTTTAAGTGACACACCAGGATCATGTGAGGTAAAATTATAAAATTCGATTTTTTAAGAATTAATTTACTTTTAAGATTTTATATTATTCAGGTAGAGGTTGAAGTGTTGCCAGAAGCGACTCTTTTAGGTTCCCCTTCTAATTTGGCTGTTACAGAAGTTCATGGATTAGAAGTTGCTGAGGATGGAACCATTGCACAAGTAATAATAATATTATTAAATTAAAATTTCGAAATTGATGAATTTTTACTATAAATTCTAAAGAATAGGAGAATATAATTGTAAAATAATAAATAATTTGTTTTTTAAGAAAAATATAGAAGTTTTATATATTTATTTTTTTTAGATTTCTGACCTTTCGAATGGTGCTTTAGCTCAAGTACATGAACTTGAAGTTGCAAATGATACCCTCTCAGTTGAAGATCTTCAAGATGTAATAAACACAACGGATGCAGTTCAAGTTCACATTACTCAAATAGCAGCAGCCGCCGCAGAAGTTTTCCCTGATATTTTGGGTGAACCAAGTGTACCTTCTCTTCAGGTATATTATAACCAGAGAGAGCGTAAAAATTTATTTTCTAAAATTGATAAATTGATTTAAATTGATAGAAACAATTTTTTATTCTCCTGAAATTATTATTAGGTTGGAAAAAAATGATGGCCGAATTAGGTTAAGGGCACTTTATATACAATTTCCACTGTATACTTTTTCAATTAATTGTTATTTATCAATTTGAAACTTACTTATCACTGAATCTATTTCTCTTTTCGAATTTTCTCTAACATTTATATTACTTTGATTTTGGGCTATAAATATTAGTCTATCAAAAAAACAATTTTACCTAAATTATTGCACCAGTTCAAACTTAGATACAGTGCAGCTCGAAATATATCTCAATGTTTTCTGATCGTAGAGTACACAGATGGTTCAAAAAATTTCTGAAATGCACCTTTAACTAATTATTTTTGCACCAACCTAATATAATAGCTTAGGTATTCAGGGAACAATTTTTTTTGATATTTTTTTGTATGTCTTCAAGGGTATAAATGCAATTTCCTTTGGTTTGGTGGGAGAGGAATCGGTCGGCCTCCAAATAAAATTTTCTAAGCGGCATTTAACACTTAAAGGATTGTGCATAATTTGTTTACGATGAAAATCGGCTTTAATAATTCATAATCAAATATTCTTAATATTTTTTCAGTTACTTTCTCCAAATAATTCGAAAAGAAAACGTTTCGATATAAGTCTACAAGAAAGTAACAACGCAATCACGCATTTTCCTAATAAGAAGCCTTTAAAAAAGAATACCAAAGAAAGTTTAAATGGTAAGATAATTATTTACTTTAAAAAAATATTGTTTTTATAAAAATATAGTATGAAAAATTAATTATTATTATTATTCTTTAAATTGTATATATATATATATATATATATATGTTTTCAAAATATTTTTTTTGACATTTTCTAATAGTCCATATCTTCTTCAAAGGCTATCAAAATCTTTTATTAAAATTTAAAACCTTTTTTTCAAATTACTTTTGATAATTGAGAAAAAGCAATAATAAAATTTTAATTTTCTCATTTTGATAGCTAAATAACAATTCTCTGATATAAATATTTTTCAAATTTTTTTTCCTTTTTTTTTTTTAGAACCACTTAATGAAACCATGGCCTCCGTTTCATTTATCGAATGGTTAGCCAGCGTCACAGAACGAATCAATCAAACCATGCATTATCAATTTAATGGCAAACCAGATCCTCTTGTCTTCCATGTACCACAGGTTAGTCACTAAATTTCCTTTATAATAAGCCCAATAAAATAAATTCTTCATATAAAAATTTTCGAATATCCCAATAAAACCACAAATAACAATTCTATCCCATTTATATAGGCTCTATAATTATGTTATATATGTATTAAAAAAAGAAAAAAATTATAGATAAATATATTAGGTAGGTTATGTAAAAATCTGGTGTAACGGCGTACATGTACAAACATTTTTTAATCGCCTACCCCTAAAACAGAAAAATTGATTGAGATAAGTTTTATAAACAGTCATTAAATAATAATAACAACAACCTATGAATTATTTCACATTATTATTATTAGCAGCCCACATGCATTTATTACAATATTTAATGAGAACAATGGGAATGATAATGTTTAATAACTTCTTGAAATTCTGGTTTGATTTGATGGTTTCTGAACCTGCGTTACGAAGATCTGGTTCCAAGTTTAATTTATTTTAATATTTGGTTTTTATAGCCGTCATTGCAGAAAATGATGATGATTAAATTACGAAAGAAAATATTATTTGTTATTCTTTAATTAAATATTTCATTTTTTCTAAGCTATTCTAGATTTAATTTATAACATAATTTCTTATATTTCAGCTATTTTTTGATTGTTTACGTGAAAGAATTTCCTATGGAGGCAGAAAAAAACGAATGCCAAATCATATAACTGGATTTATTCGCCGTGATGCTGTCCCTCTTGGCACATTTACTAAATACACTTGGCATATAACAAATATTATTCATGTCAAACAAATTTTTGAAACTGTTTTAATGCCGCTAGAAATTACTAAAAGTTTTATTCAAAATCGTGATGGTACTTTTGAGCCATATGTGAGTGGAAGAGATGAAAATGAAGTGTTTCGTAAAACAAATAATAGTCCTTTAATACGCCCTGTGGAATTAAAGACATTTCTAAAAGTTGGTAAGTAATATTCAAAATTAAAAGATCTTATTAAGTTTTAGTTAAATAAAAATATAATATGAATTTCAAGTTTTTATTATCTTTTAATATAATAATTTAAAATATTTTAAATTTATAAACAGAAATATTCGAAAAATGTTGCATGAGATATTAAAATCTTTTAACCAAGCACTGTCCTTTGGAATAGTGGTAAAGGTCCCGCCTCACGTTCCAAGTTTCAATGGTTTGCTTCTCTTCCTAAGCATACATTTATCTAAATTATATTGGCTACCAATTAATTTAAGTAAATATGAACGCAGCCTAAATGGCCTCACATGCCGAAAAAGTCTTAAAAATATCTTTTAATGTCCTTTCATTGGATGCCGTTCTATTTTCTGATATTCCTCAGCCAGAATTGCCTTTTCCTATCTTCTTAAAAGCCTACGATATATTGTCTGAAACAGGCGATTTTTTTCTCTTCTCTCGGAATGCCCAAATTTGACACATTGATTGAGTGTTTAAATACTTCTTGATCAGTATATGTCTCTTCTCGCTGCACGTTTTCTCCATCGAAGAGATATTCTGAGCATATCCCTAATGACTCATTTCTAAAGCTTTCTAACTGTTTATTGTTCTCTATGAAGAATAAATTACTTTATAAAAACAAATCATACATAACATTTGTCACTAGCTTTATTTAAGTAACAATTGTCAGTAAAAACTGTTATCCTTGAATATATTTTTTCAAGATTTTTCTAAATTTATCAAGTCAAGCCTTGATTGCTCGATTTATTTCTTAAGAAAAATACTCGCAATCATTTTAAAACCGAAAAGCTAGGTGCCTAAATTTTTTTAATTAAACCAAAATTTTAGTTCGGCTCGGGTCGATTAAATTCCAAGAACAAATTGAACCGAACCGAACAAGCATAATTATCAAAATGTCAGTAACACATTAAATATTCCTCAAATTTCCTTCACACAGAGAATCTAGACCATTAAAATAACAAATCTCAGCTGAAGGATATTATCCTAGGTTCATTATTCAAAATATTCTCAATCTTCTATTCTACTCTCACAAGCAACCTTTCAACTGCAAAAACCAAACAATAATTTCAAATTTAATAGAATCATTATAAAAATATACTTGCATGTCACCACATGATACTCACTGTAGTAAAAAGAAATATAAAATAATAAATGTACACATACATTTTTATGTCATGTACAACTAACTATTCATGACAACTTAGGGCCTATTACAAACAGCCAATAAGTGACTGAAGATGAACTAATAAATTTTGTCGGAAACGTCTCCGTTCGGCTTTTGGTATCCAAAGTCTTTTTTTTGTTTTGTTGCATTCAGCATTTTTCTTTTATCAGACTTCAAATGGCTAATAATCAATCAATTAATAGAAAAATTAATATCCATCTCTTCTGATCATTATTATACATTCTTTTTTGTTTTTTCTTTGTTAACCTACATTTACCATATGATTATGAACTATATTTTTTTATATGTTTATATATTTATATTATCTTTTTTAAAAAATTATACTTTTGAATTAATATATTGAAAAATGACTGCATGGCCTTTGAAGCTCTTGGCCAATTAAATTGTAATAAAAAAAGGCATATTTTTTATTTTTAGGCGTAGTCTGAATACTTTTTCTGTTTTAAGCTTTTTCTCTAACAAATACTTTACCCTTGCTTTTTTTGTATTTTGCAATCTTCATATCTATTTAATTTATTAACGGCATTTTAGGTAAAACAACCCCGAATCAAAGTGAACCAACTCCTTTTATCATAGAATGGATTCCTGATATTCTTCCTCTATCAAAAATTGGAGAACTTCGAATTCGTTTCGAATACGGCCACCAGCAAAGTGGAATGTCTTCATCAAATGGCCCAGCGATGATTCCACGAAAATCAAGTTTTTTAGCCCGATCAACAGGAAATCCTCGACCTCTTCAGAGTCCCAGTCCTCTACTCCCATCGTCATCATTAGATGATCCTTTACCTCTCTTTTAATATTCATATCATAAATTAGAAAACTCAAGTCCCACCTCCCTTCCACCAGAACGAAAATTGTTATCGCTCACAGTACCTTAAAAAAAACTTTTTAGCATTTAAATATCAAAATTTTATCATATAATTTATTAATTTTTTTTTTAAGTTAAGTTATATTTTAAATTGTGATTTAGTATTTATTTATATTATATATATATATATATGTAACAAAATGTATTATATTTATAAATTGAAAATATTTTATTTAACATTTGAATATTTATTATTTAATAACAATTTTAGAAATTAATAATAAAATTTAACATGTTTTTATTGAACATTCAATTTCATTTTTTTATTTGTAACTTGAGACTATAAACTATATAGACAGGAAAGTCGCATAAAGGCTGTTATGACAATGTTTACAACATCAAGGATCTTTGCGCATGAATTAACAACAAAACTTTGATTAGAATAATCTTTCTATTTAAATTTTTTTCAAAAAAAATAAAAAGGTTGCGCTTTTTTTTACATCTACAGCATATTTTTTTAATTAGATATTTCTAGATTTCGTGCAATTATTTGGACCTTTAAAAAATAAATCAGATTCAGGTAGTTTAAAACAAAAATAAAAATAAATGAAAATTGCCCTCTCGATTTATTTACTTTCTTTTGTTCCAATGTCCATTTTTTAAATTTTCCGTTTGAAAAATGAAAATTTATAAGCAATTTTGCATGCCCTCGAATCAAGATCTTTAATATAAATCCATTCCCTACACGACTCTCTACTCAACAAATCATTCAAGTGATCTTTTTGTGGGCAGATCATGAAGTGTGACTAGCGCCCATAGTGACTGTGTCAAAAATAAAAAGCTCGGGAAGGCCAGCATTCTTCCTGCCTCTACAAATTATTAGTCAATGTTTGAGTCATTTTTTTTTCTTAACAATTGAATATTATATTATATTTTATTACATTTCGTAATTCATATTTTTTAGTAAAAAAAAAACCTTTAAATGATTATTTTTTTAACTTTTTAATAAGACAAAATGATACGAAAACCACCTCAAAAAGAAATGGTTGGTTTAATTTTAAATTTTATTTTTTTATACAAAAATAATATTTTTTATTTATTTTTAAGTCAGAAGATGAAACCCAATTGATTGAAGATTTAAAATCTATTATGGCCCAGTTGATTGTAAGTAATTAAAGTTTATCAATTTTTCAGGTTATTTTATGTGGGGACTAAAATCCAAATTAATTTGATGATGCTAATCAGGGCTGCAGAGTCTGGTCCATGTTCCATAAAATTCTCAAATTACAATAAAGCCAGAGTGCAAGTTATTTTTGGAGTCCTATTCATTTAATTCACACATGTTAAATAACCAATAACATATGATCTTTAGATCTTAAATTTATATTATCTAAAAAAATTAAATTTTTTACTTTACCCTTTTTTTTATTAACATTTAATTTTAACTTTATTAAATGATTTTCAATAAAAAAATATTTTTTTAGGATCCAGAAAACTTGGATAAACAAACTCCACTTGAAACTCTAAGTACTCTTATTCGGACAAGCACCACTTCAATGACGAGTGTTCCCAAACCTTTGAAACACATGCGAGATCATTATTCAGATCTTAAAGTTGATTTAAGTTTGTTAATTAAAAAAACATTGATTCACATTTTAATAATCTATTTTTATTATTTATTATAGAAAGTGTATGACAAGATTCCTGAAAATGAACTTCGCCGTAAATGTGCTGATATTATTTCGGTAATTGGAATGGCAACCACAGGCCTCCCTGAAATTAGTGAATTTGAAGTACTCGATTGGTACATGAAAGGAACACAGGATGAATCAAGCGTGGGACAATGGGGCCATGATTATGCAAGAAAATTGGAGAGTCAACTTATCGAATATTGGGAGGTATTTTTTTTTTAATGTTAAACACTGAATGGTTCACATCTTAGAAGTATGTGGGCAAGTTCACCGAACCTAGATTTAATAGCAGATTTTTCTCGTTTCATTAGGTTTTGAGATTGATGGAACAAATTTTTAAGTAAAAAATTATGCACTCTTTTGGCACTTATCTGATAAATAAGAAGTGAACTCTTATTTTAATTATTATTATATTTAAATAAGTATATTTGTTTTAGATAAAAAAAGGAATTATTAATTTTAGTTAGATCTCATAATTAAATACATTGTAACTTCTTATTAAAAGACCTTTCAATTTCTGATAAAAATATTTTTTATAATTTAGGCAACTGGAGAATCACCTTCTTGGTCACTTGTCAAAAGACTTGTAGAATTTGATATGACTCACAATGCAGAAATTGAAGCTTGTGATCTTTTGATGGAATTGGGACGATTAGAGCTTTTGGACCCTCATATTGATGCAAATAATTGTTTGCGGATTGGACGATATCTTAACAGGTATTTATCTCTACTTTCAAGTATTAATCTATATTAAAGAAATACTTTTTTACAACTCATCTCAATCTTGTCATATAAGAAGTCAAATCATGCCAGCAAATAATATACTCTTAAATTAAGCAAATATAAGGTGCAATATCACGCGAATTAACACTAGTATAATGGTGATAGAAAGTTAGGCTTTGTGAGATTGGATGACAGAGCATGGATCTAAATATTTGGAGCCCTATGTAAAAGAAACTCATATATTGATTAAACAAAATATGGTCATAAAATCACTAATTATATTAAAAACGAATAACTGTAAAAAATTGAAAATTTATATAAAAAATATAACTCTCTTAAAAAGAATTTGTTTTTCAGCTGTGCCCCATTTGTGGAATCATCAGAAGCAAATTCCGCCCTTGAACGAGTAATACGTTATTATAATGATCACAAGCATTACGCATTAGCATTGATCGTTGCTTTACAACTCAATCAACGTGGACCTGAAGTAGAAAATACCTTTATGAAATGTTCTGATCCGTAAGTCACAAAAGTCTTAAATTAACGAACTATTATTAATTTCTTTAAATTTCAGACTTGTTCAAAAACAATTGGCTTTTATGTTGGCGCGCCAACAAATCATCCTTGAAAATATCGAGGATGAAGAATTGAGACAAATTATGTCAAATTCCCATATTAATGAGCATTTTCATTTACTTGCTGGAGAGGTCTGACTTTATTATTTAATCTTGTGTTTTTGTGTGACTATGTTTATTGTATTATTTTGTTCACAGCTTGATATTATGGAACCAAAAACACCGGATGAAGTTTTTAAAACTTGGCTTGAGAATACAGGTATTTTACGACCATCAGCTCGATTAGATACTCATTTAGATTCTGCTCGACAAAATCTTGCTTCCATACTTGTAAATGGTTTCGTAAATGCAGGTTTTGGTAGGGATAAATTAGTCACTGGAGTGAATGGTAGCTCCTGGATTTATCGGAATAAAGATCAAGGTATATCACTTTTTTATCTACTGCATTTTATAAAATTCGAGACCTCATTAGAATGAAGAGAAATTTATTATTTTTTAGGCTTAATGTGCGCCTCTGCTTCTTTGGGACTTATATACCTCTGGGATATCGATTGTGGCCTTTCTCCAATTGATCGCTATTTATACGTAAAAGACGAATGGATTCGAGGCGGAGCTTTGCTTGCAATCGGCCTTGTTTCTTGTGGGGTTCGAGATGAATGCGAACCTGCGAAGGCTCTTCTTGCTGACCATCTCCTTTCGGAAATATACCCCTTAAGATGTGGAGCGGTTCTTGGGTTGGGAATTGCTTATTCTGGCTCCAATAATGATGATATTTTAAAACTATTATCCCATGCTATTGAGGTATGGAAAATAAATAAATTTCATTTTATTAAATTAATTTTATAATACAAATGAGCTAGCTTGTCTGAGATTGTGCAAATCATTTTATTAGCCTCTTCTTATATGTGTAATTATGTAATTTTAAATGATATGATAAATTCCGATTCACAATTTTAATATAGGCTACTAAAAAGTTAGACATAAATTATTAAATTATTAAAATCCCAAACTTTGAAGATCTCCGATTTTCCTGATTACAAGCTATGAAAATTTTTTTAGACATCAAACAAATTATGAAATAGATGATGTTGAGATCTACTAGTCTATGATAATGTATTCTTACATTTCATTAAATTTTTCTTTTTCTTTTCTCTTTTCAAAGTTTTATCAGATGCTTCCTATTTGGATCTCCTAAAGGCTGCAAATAATTACTTCGAAAGCCTCCAAATTGACTTGTATTGAATAAATTAATTATTTATGTTAGAGGATAAGGCAGGATCAGCAATAAGACAACCCATGGATGATCAATAAAAATTCAAAATTGAGATGTTTCGAACAAGGTTTACTTAATCGTG
This sequence comes from Anisolabis maritima, assembly GCA_010014785.2. Lineage (NCBI taxonomy): Eukaryota > Metazoa > Arthropoda > Insecta > Dermaptera > Anisolabididae > Anisolabis > Anisolabis maritima. The sequence goes on from JAAAKE020158790.1 coordinate 13,706, forward strand.
ATTGTGAGTCCAATTTGATAGTGGTATTTATGCTCAAAGGTGATAAGCATGTATTTGATTCATTTATTACACACACACTAGTGAGGCTAAACCATAAATTAACATTATTGTCGCTTATATATTTATACATTGCTATATGTAGTTCAAATACATGCTGACCACCTATGGGCATAAATACAACTATCAAATTGCCTGAAGATGAACTAGAAAACCTCGTTTTAAACGTCTCAATTTGAATTTTTATTAAGCATCTAAAGGTTAAGACAACCTTATTGTCCTGTATGTTATAACCTCTTATTGGTGAACCTGCCTTATTCTCTATTATAATTAATTAATAAAACCAAAATTTAAATTTCGTTTTATAATTAATCAGTTGACTTACAGGATATTTCGTCTGGAGTTGAATTGCAAGCGGTAGCTTCTTTAGCATCAAGTTTAATCGCTGTTGGGACTTGTAACCATTTAGCTACAACTCCTATTCTTAATGCTTTAATAAATATGGAACCGAAACAACTAAAAGATTCTCATGCTCGTTTAATCCCTCTTTCTTTGGGACTTTGTAATCTTGGAAAACGTCAAGATTGTGAAACAATACTCGCCGCTCTTGAGGTATTATCTTAATTTTAATTGAAATAATTACAATAAAATTAATTCGATAAATTTAGATAGAAATACATTGTATTTGAATATTAATTATTTACAAAGGTTTTGGAAGATCCTTTTCGTTCGCAAGCCCAAGCTTTAGTACAAATGTGTGCATATGCAGGCACTGGCGAAGTACTTGTGGTCCAAGAAATGCTTCACATTTGCACAGAACATTCAAGTGCTTCTCAAGTAAGAAAATAAAATTATATATTCTCATGATTTTTTAAAAATATATATCTTATATTTAGGAAAATGTTACTGGAAAATCGAACGCAAGCGATGATAATTTGATCACTCAAGCGGTTGCAGTTTTAGCAGTGGCTGCTATAGCTATACGAGAGGAAATCGGACTAAAAATGGCACATCGATTGTTTGGACAACTCACTCAGTAAATTAATTTTCATATTTCCTTCATGTTTGAAAAGTTCAAAAAATCTTATTTTAAAAAAAATATAAAACCTATAATTTGAGGGATAAGGAATTTGGTACATTGCATAGGCATTAGATGGGTGGATGATAGACATTGATTGTTTTTGTATAATAAAATCAGCTTATTTGCTAAATTTCCTAAATCTAAAATTGGCCTTTAAGAATCAAGACAAAGAAAATTAGTAATAGAAATATTTTTTTATTTTACCTCATCTCCCCTTAGTTCACCGATCTTCACCAATGATGATCCAGCCGTATCAGGATTACCAGGCAAATGACAGTGTTTTAGTGAGCCCATCAAGGTTAAATTTCTTTCAGGATTGAACTCTTCAAATAAATCAAAAACAAATCAATAATGAAATATAAATAAATATGTTAGTTAGACACTTGACAATTTCAGACATAGGATCAAAGCGACAAAGAATTCAACACCAAAACATACGGGAACTGAAATTATTATCTGAAATACAGAACTAATGACGTACAATGTGAGCGCCTTTCAGCAAAAATGAAATGCCACAGTTTCGTCTTAAAACCTTTGATTTTCAGATCAAAATTTTAGGTTTCTGAACATTCTCAGATATATAATGTATATAATAAAACTGTTTTATTTAGGTATTTACGTTGCATTCTGACTTTTCAAGTTAAGATTTCTCAAAATAAACCTTCAAACAATGAACAAAAGAAGAGCTGACTCTTCATTCCCGTTCTTAGCTTTGCTCACCCATAAATTTTCTTTACATACTCCCTGATTATCCACTTTGAGCGCCATACGCATTATTTGCTAAAACATCATAAATGGGATTTATCTTTATCACAAAAATGAGAGCTAAGAGTTTTAAATGACCTATTCATTTATGATGCATACCTCAAGCAGTTTGTTGGGTAAAACTTCATTTAAGTGGCAAAAATTCTACAGGGTGGCAGTTTTTTCCTCCTTAAAGAATGAAAAATAAATAAATAAATAAAATAAGTAGTTACTTTCTGCAATTCGCTCCTTTTCTTTATATCCATTACCTACAATTCACTATATTTTTTAGGTATGGAGATTGTTGGGTCCGTCGAGCAATTCCACTTGCATATGCACTAACGTCTATGTCTAATCCACAATTAAGTACCATTGACGTTCTTGTTAAAACATCTCATGATATCGATCAAACAACTGCTGTTAATGCAATTCTTGCTTTGGGTCTTGTAGGAGCTGGCACCAATAATGCTAGGTAATATTCTATTATTATTATTTTATATTATACAAGGCAATAAAAAACTAAAGAAAAAGAAAATAATTTATATATAAATCTGTTTGATTCATTCATTTAATCTAGTCAACTATATTTTCCGCCAAAAATTCTCCACTAAATTGGTATTGATACTTTCCCCAAAGAATAAAAAATAAATAAATGTTATTTTTCAGAGTATCAGCTATGCTTCGTCAAATGGCTCAATACCATGCCCGGAACTCTCATCACCTGTTTATGGTCAGAGTCTCACAAGGTTTAGTCCATATGGGCAAAGGGACTCTTTCTTTAGCTCCTTTTCATACAGATAGACAAATATTAAATCCAATTGCTCTTGGAGCTCTTCTTGCTCTTTTAGTCTCTTGCTTTGACGTTAAAAGCACTCTTTTAAATAAGGTAAGACCAAAGATGAATTTAAAATAAAAAATTTATATTTTAAGATAAATGATTGTTTTAAAAAATTTATATTAATTAAAAAAAAATGACTTTTAGACTCCGTACCTATTCTACTTGCTTGCTCCAGCGATGCAACCACGGTGGTTAGTTACCCTCGACAGCAACCTCAAACCTCTTCCTGTCTCAGTTCGTGTTGGCACCGCGGTGGATGTTGTGGCTAAAGCAGGGCAGCCTAAAACCATCGCTGGTATTCACACCCACACCACCCCAGTTCTTTTACAGGTATGTGTTATCCGTTCGCATTTATAAGTATTAATTTAAATAAAACGATGAGCATGATAATGATAATAATTAAATATAAATATAAAAAGCCATCAATTATTATCTCTACATAAAAACAATAATTCTATACAACTTCTTTTAATATAAAAATGACTAGCGGTAGAATCATCTAACTCTTGACTCCTTTTTAAAGGATCCTTCGAATTTCATATTTCTGGCGATGTAATCAGTTGTCAAACAGATCCAATTCTCACAAATATGTTTGATAAATAATTTTGTGAAATGGGAAGAATTTTCCCTAAAATTTAGAAAATACCTAATTTCGCGATTTTAAGTTATTTTACCATAAACTCATAAATTGAAAAAATGAGGCACTCGCGGGAGTCGAATAGGTCAAAACGAGGGCAAACCACGGGAGAACGTGGGTTCGATCCCGCGAGTGCCTCATTTTTTCAATTATGAGTTTATGTTAAAATAACTTAAAATCGCGAAATTAAATAATTAAGAATTGTAAAAAAAAGTATAGGGCTATATGTTACTTTATATTATTTGAGAAAGAAAATAATAGAAATTGTTTTAAGAGTGTTTTAGCCATCTTCTTGTATGTATTTATTAATTACCCTTATTACACTTGTATATTAATTAATATTTTTTAAATATGAAAGTTAAAGAATTGAATATAAAGGGTTATTAAACTAGTTTATTTTTACAAATTTTACACAAAATTATTACCAACACAAATTAGTCTCCAACTAAGAGCAACAATATCAACCAAAGTTTGCCAGAGTATGTTTTTAGAATTTATTATTTTAATTGCAATATCGACAATTTAGTCTTGCCTAGATGAAAATTTTTGTGCCTGAATGAATGATTATATGATTCTCAAGACAGTATCAGTTTACGAAGTTTATTTCGTAGAAAGAAAGGGATCTAGGGCTCTACAAGAAAAAAATTTTATTTGCTCCCCCCTCTCAAAACTCCTGTTGTTCTCAGGTTTTCTGAGGTTTCTCAGGCTTGCTATAACCAGAAGAGAGAAAACGTCCTTTTGAAGGCTCATTTCGCCTCGCCTTTTATGGAATAGGGATCACCTTTAAATTTAAATCATCACATCCAACAACCATTGAAAGGAATAGGAATTTCATCTGTCTACTTTCGGGATATATGCCAAAATAAATTTTACATATACATGCACTTTTGTAATTTTCTTTTTTCAGTGAAAAATATTTAAAAAAAAACTTAATCAGATAATTTATTTTTTGTGCATTATATTTTTGTATCAATATATTAAAAACAATACTTTTTTACTGTGTCACTTCTTCGGCCCAAATTGAAATATTCACCATTAGACATTGATTGGAATTATCACTGTATAATTAATATTTTAATTATATTTTAATTATAATTAAATATAAAATAAAAGATAGTATATATATAAGATAATATAAAAGATAGCTAATCCTAAAAAACATTTGTACTTTTTTCAGGTAGGTGAACGTGCAGAATTAGCAAATGAAGATTATGAACCTCTTTCCCCCATCATGGAGGGTTTTGTAATACTCCGACCTATTGAGGAATCCACAAAGTAATATTTTCACTTTATTATTATTTTTTTATTGTTATTTATGTGTTAAAATATTTTTCTTTCCCTTGTTGTCAGTTAATTTTACCTTTATAAAAAAACACTTAAATCTACATTCAATCTATATTTAATAATTTATCAATAAAAACTTATTTTGAATTTTTTTCCTTTTCATTAATATTTTTAATAATAATTTATAAGGTTGAATGTAACTATATACATATATATTTTTTAGGAGATTATTTATTTTCTGCAGGAATAAAGCCTTTATTCATCCTCATTAGAAAATCTTTTATATCCTTTATTTCCAGGAAGATCACTTTTCAATTTTTGTTCTTTAATAGTTTGGTAATCATTTAAAGGAATTCCATTATTTAATTGCATCTCCTAAAATAAAAAAAATTTTAAATATAGTAAAATGATTAAAAAGGAAAAGAAAGAAAATTCTCTATTATTCGCTTTAGAATCACACAAGCAATTCATGTTATTTTTTAAAAATACCTTAAGTTGTTTATTTTCTAAATGTTGTCCCATTAAACCGATAAAAGGTGAAAAAAATATATTTAGCAATCCAATTCCTCTCATCACCCAAGGGAAGCCAATGCTCCGTACCAATTCACCTCCAAGTAAAGGACCTGAAAAAGAAATTTTCTAATTATAATAAAGAGAGAGATGGCAATAGATATTATTTTATAATACACAATTTGTTTATAAGTTATTGAGATTGTTTTAATAAATTCTTTTTAAAATGAATCTTGTGTTTCGTTTTAAAGAGATTTTTTTTAATGAATTTTTAATTTAATTTAATTCTCTAAAAGTGAATTTATTTTTAATAGTATTTTGAATTTATTATCAGTTATAGTTAAAAATTGGGTGCTCCATCAGGATAAAAATAACAAGGAGACTTTCAAAATTACATAATAATATAAATTAATATATATTATTAAAAGAAATTATCTTTAATAATATCTTGAAAGAACAAACCTAGAGCATATGCCAGACTAACACTGGTCTGTTGCAAAGCATAAACACTTCCATATTCAGCCTGGAATCTCCTTTCGACCAGACTGGCCAGAAGAGGAACCAAAGCAGCATCGATGATACCAATACCCAATCCGAGACAGATATGAGGCACCGTCAGAGCGAGCATCGAACCTGCGCTAGGCAGCTAACAAATAAGCCATAATTATTTATTAAAAAAAAGTTATATACCACCATTGGAATAGCGCCACATGGAACCTTCGACTATAATTTGATGAGTCTACTATGTTTTGGCTCTATTAGGTTTTGGAATAAATTGTTAAATGATAAAATTAAAATTATTTTATGCAAATCCAAATCCCAATATAGCAAGCATAACATAAAAAGTCAAACTTCATGTTTTTTCTTTAAATTTTATTTTTTGGATTCAGATTTTAAAAAAATTGGGCGAGAAAAATTTTTTCATCTTACAACCAAAAAGCATTAGCATCTCTAATTCACCGCTGGCCAAAAGTCCGATATTTACCAATATAATTCCTTTTTTGCCTTTAATCACTGTAAAAAAATTATTATTTATTTATTTAATTATTTCACATGTAATAGTAAATCAAATAAATTCTCTTTCAAATTTAATGTGAATTTTTCTTGATGATAGTAAAAAATTAAAAATTAAAATTACTATTTTTATGATAACAAAATAATCTGATGACAAAAAATAAACTTAAAAAAAAAATTATAAAATGAAATTTGAATGTTTTCCAAGTTATTTCACGTAGTATTTTAAAGAAGAGGGTTGGAATGTTTCCTCGTTATTGGGAAGGCAACAGTATTGAAGTTTGATATAAATTAATTTGCTGTGGATTATACACTCTGATATTGTTATATTGACAAAGACACATTTTATGAATTATTTCTGTTTAAGATTAGTTTTAATAAAAATCTATATATTAATATTTTAAAATAAAAGGTAAAACAAACCGTGAATGCAGCAAATCCAACAAGTAGCATTGCTACCCAAGCAATTCGACATCTTCCAAGCCGATAAGCAGTCAAACCGAAACAATGGGCTCCAACAAAATAACCAATGCTATCTGGAATAAATACGAGTCCAAGTTGCCAGCGAGATGGATGAAGACGTTGCATCAACCAGATGGGAAGACAAGGCTCGAGGATTGCCATAGCGGAGGTACTTAACAAAATAGCGCAGGCGACAATCATGATGGGACCCTCGCGCACAAGGTGACCCCAGTGCACGCTGGTTGGGGGCAGCTTCAAAAAAAGTTTAAACGTTTTAATAAAATTCCTTTATAAAGAATTGAAAAATTCATGGACTTTTGAGACATAAGAAACTTAGTTTTATTTAAATCTCATCCAGAAGATTTAAAAAATACTAATAATCCAAATTATAATAAATCATCCTCTTTTTTAATTTTTGCTTTTCATATACAATTTTTACTCTCATATCCAAAATAAAAAGTAAAAAAACGCTGCTGGTTTACACCCATTTGAATGGAACGGAAAAACAATATGTTTTAATGTTCTAAACTTTTTATGCATTGAATGATTTAACCGAAGAAAAATTAAATTTAACCCATCAAATTATTAATATTACCAGCAGCAATGACATATTCGGGGAGGGAGTGTTCAAGAGGCCTAACATCTCCCCCCCCCCCTCTCCCCTTCTAAAGACAAAGAAAACTTTCAAAAAACAAGAACAAATATCAATGAAAATAGATGGGAAGCTAAAATAATATTTTAACTAAGAAACAATTGCAGAGATTAAACAAATTCTGAATTTTAAGAAAACATTTTCTCTATCCCCTAAAAAAATTAATCGATAAAATCATATGTTTCTTAACAGGAATTAATTGGCCATTGCCTTCCAATCAAAAAAATTAAATTTTTTTCTTATTCTTTCAAAATAGAAAATAAATGAATAACTTACCTCTTCTATTGGTTTCAAATCCAAATATAAAACTTGTAATACTAAAATAAATAAATATATCATTGTATATAAAATGATATAAATTTAACATTATAATAATATTTCTTATTTTATTCAAAACAACTAGCTCTATCTACTTCATAATATAAAAAATAAATTTCAAGCCGCGTAAATATATAGCTTAATTTTGAAAAGGCTTTTTTGAATTTTTCTTCTATTTAATATCTTCAGGGCTCTGATTATTTCTGAACCTATATATGAATTATTTGTGTATCAGAGGGGAACTTTTATTCTTCTTTTGTAAATTAATTACCACATGGAGAAAGAATTACCCAGTGCCTGAGAGATATTGTCACTATTGAAGACCTTCAAAATGAAGGGATGTGAGTTCGGATTTCAAGCAGTACAGAGAAATGAATTGGATACCAATTGGTATAATTTCTGGATAATATAAATCATAATAATGTATATATTAAAAGTCTATATGCTCAAGACGCCGAAAAGACTATAAAAACTCCATTTCTATTCTTTAAAATATTTTTCAAATAGCACAGAGGTAGAGGTCTCGCTTCATGTCCTAAAGAGCAATGGTTTGCTTCGTGTTCAAAGCAATTAAAATTTATTTATTTATTGGTTATCAATTATATTATATGAATTATATATATGAACGGTCTAAAGCCTTATGGTCGCAGATACCAAAAGACACTCAAAAACAATTCAATAAATTTATGATCAGAATTATTTTGTTTTTGTTTAAAATTGTTATTTTAACTCTACACTATTACACTATTCTATTCAATAATATCGCTATATTTTTATACCATTAATTGCTGTCTATAATAAACAATAAAAGAACTTTTTGCAAATAAAATTTTTTCCTTGATTAATTCATAAATTAAAAACTAATGATGGAGTCAGAAAATTAGTCAAGACCTACAGCCAATTTTATTTTAATTTTTTGCCTTCACGGCTGACGTGAGGCCATCTTCAGAGCCAACTGTCAAAAATTAATGGGTATATTTTTTATTTAGCGACAACCCCGCTATATAATATATCGTTGAGAAGCCAAATATAGGTATTGTCTTTAATTTAATAAAATCCTATCCTACACCAAGACGAAGTTTTTATCATACCTGTATTAATACATGCTAATACAGCAACTAGGCTAAAAGGTGCCGCTTTACCGGCGAAATCATAGAGGAATCCGCCTGCTGGATAACCCACAAGAACACCGGATGCAACAGCACCAAGTACGATACCCATCACCCGTGAACGATCACTCTCATCTGGGAAACGATCCGCCACTAAAGCCATCCCTAAGGAACGAATAAAAAATGAATAATTTTAGAAAAAATATTTTAAGAAATAAGCAAGTCAATTAAAAGGAAATTTCTAATAAATAAAAAATTAATACCTGAAACTCCGATACATGCAGAAGCCAATCCTTGGAGACTTCTAGCCAACATCATCCATCCAAATCCCTCAGCTAAAGCAAAAGCTGCGAAGAGTTTAAATCAAATCGTTTAAAAAAGAATACTGGCACATAGGCGCGAAGTTAGATATGAAACAGGAAGAGGCGCCTCTTTAAGGTCAAAAAATTTTGAGCTTTAATATTTATTCAAAAAAAAAGATCAAAGAATTAAAAAATTGTAGCGTTTAACATAATTTTGTTGTTAAAGTTGGCAAAATGAGGTTAATCAAAAAAAAAATTCCTCTTCTCTTAGTTAAGCTTCTCCAGAAAATTGTTCAATACCTTCTGATTCTTAGAAAGTCCTTAGAAAGGACTTCCTCTTTAACAATGATAATTGTTACTGTCACTCTTATAATTATTCATTTTATATTTACCTAAAGAAGCATAAATGAGACTGGCAGAACCAACCAGTAAGGGAATTGAATATCCCAATTTACGAGTAAGAACACCGACGGCGGGATTGATGACCAGTTGTACTAGGGCTTTACTCGCAAGAAGGATCCCTGCTCTTCCATTCTCACCCTCCAAGTTACTAATACTGAAAATATATTGTTTCTCTTTAATCGTGTACAGAAATACATGAATTTATTTCGGGTAGAAAAATTTTGAGAATGAAAGAAAATTAGTATTCATGAAATTATAGATTCATTTAAAGACTATCCGTCACGTAAATTCAGAGCTGCCCGGATAGGTGAGCATGAATTTGTCTAAATAAAATTAATTAAAAACAAAATCATTATTT
>JAAAKE020158802.1:0-12176 GCA_010014785.2 Anisolabis maritima
TCGTTCGTTGAATTTTTCATTCTTTCGTTAGAAAAATATTTTATTTTTAGAAGTATATTTTGGTTCCTTTTATAACAGGTCCCCTTTATTGAATGAGTGACTTCGAACATTAATTCTATTTCTTTCTTCTATCTTTATATAAATATATAATAAATTTATTTTGATTTAATCAATTATATATATAAATGAAAAAAATCAAATTATTTGTTCGATAATGACCAAATTTTATACAAGCGAGAGTAAAGTATTTAAAGAAGATTTGTCTCAGGAATATTTCGGAATATGCACCTAATCTTACAGAGGACTATGATATTTTGTGACGACTGGAAAAAAGGCAAGGAAAGATAAAGAGTATGAGCTTTCCTTATATACTTAGTATTATTATTTATTTTTTAATTAATACATCAAATATTTTTTTTCAAAGAAATAGAGATCATATTCAGTTATAAAATTTCAAAAATTCTTTATATTATATATTATCACTTTAATATATGTAAAGAGAAGAGAATCATTTATTCATAAAATACACTTTTTGCCTTTTTTTTTCTTTTTTTTATTCGACAAAAATTCTGCAATGTCAGATTTTTTTTTCTATTTTATTCAAAGGTACAATGCCCTCGATCGCAAACCTAATGTTATGTATAACGTAATAAAACCACGGGCTGTTTCTCAAAAATGCACTAAACTACCCCATTTGTTCTGGTCTGAAGCTCCGCGAGCTCCGGTTCGGGGGTGGAGTTCAAAACTGCTTGAGGGGCGCTCGGATTTCTAAAAATCTTCAACTCCCTCTCTCTCTCTCCTATATATATATAGCTATTGGTTTTTAAAAGATGAAAAATGTATTGTGAGGCGACATTTGCTTCTAAAAAATGATCTCGCTCCAGGAATTTAATGAATAGGAATGGGCAACTTGGGGAAACGTCTTGTTTCATAACCATAAATGTGTCGGTGGTTGGTGGTTTTGGATGATCGGCGTTTCGACGGAAAATGTCGAGTTACCAACCCCTCCCTTCCATTCCCTTCCATTAAATATATAGATGTATATTTTAAATTCCTCCTACTTCAATTCACTTAAATCTCAACAATTATTCACCCTTTTAGCATTTTATTTATTTTTTTTTTCCCTATCAACATGATTATAATATATAGGTGTCACAGTTTGTTTGTCTAAAAGTTTTTATATATTTAACTTGCTTTTTCTGGACAACATATTCTAGTCCATTTTTCAAACACTACCTAATGAGCAAGAGGTCTGAATTTTTGTTTATAAGCTCATTTTCGATGACAATACATTATAATAAAACAAGAAAAAAATCGATCCATTTGTACAAGTATTTTATTTCAAGTTCAATTCTGAAAAATATAAATATCTCTTTAACTATTAACATTAACGAAAAAATAGTCATATACAAAATTGTTCTATTCGTCATTTTGGATAATTTTTGTTTGAAAAAGATTTTTGTATCTCTTACAAAAAAATTAAAAGTGAAATACAAATTCATTAATAAGAATTTTCTGGTCACCTCGAGAACCCTTGAAAAATTTTGTTTTAACTTGTATGAAAAAAAAATAAATAATAAAAAATAGGACTAAAAAGTATAAAATAAAAATGAAAAAAAAAAAAAAATTTTAAACACACTAAAAAGAGGAAAATAACTTTTAAAAAATAAAATTATTGAATATATTTTGCTAACTAAAATAAAATCGTGAAGCGCGAAAATATAATTAATAGAAAAATTAATAAAGTATTCAATAAGCGCCCCATCCTTTTATTGTAATTAGACAGAGATATTTTTATAAAAAAAAAAAACAGTATTTTCCTTAATGCATTTTTAAATAAAAGGTTTTTTTATTTTATTTTTTACTTATAAAAATAAAATATTTTTTATTTACTATACAGAAATTCCTTGAATAGCGCGGTTTTGATCAGCGCCCCAAAAACTTTTGAAACCCTTCATCATTATACGCGGTATGAAATTTGAATAGCGCGCTCTTTTTTTTCCGTTGCGCCATTTTTCCCCCTAGTGAGCATTGGCAACTCACAGCATAGACTTCAGCTTGAAGCGGGAGACTTAGCCCGGTTTTGCTTGACGCGGTAAAAGTTGAGAATTCATTAACCGCGGGATTCCTGTATATGTTTTATACATTTACTAATTTATTTTTTCTTAAATTACTTAATCTCCACTTTTTATTAATTGTGTATTCATAAAAATATTTAAAAAAAAATTATTTATTTTCCAATATTGGAGTTTTTATTGTTGTTGGAGGATGATTGGACTATTTCTCATTTAAATATTATATTCCTTGAATTTCATCCTTGGAATTTTTTTTTGAATTGACTTGTCAGATTTTAAAAGATGAGAGACTGAATAGACAATATAGCTTCAGAGATAACAAAAAGTATCATATACTCATTATTTTTTCATCAATGTTTCAAGTTTTTTTTTTTTTTTTTTTTTTTATTTCAAAAGCCGATACTATTATTGGTTGTTGGTCTCTCTATCCGAAATGTGATCTCTTTATGCTTAGATTTGTGGAAATTGCAAATGCATCTTTAAAGGCGAGTTGGAATCGATCGAATGCCTTTCGTGGGGATGGAATGGAATGGAATTGGCAAAATCAAGCCAAGAGGAGTTGGACTTTTCGATTCCATTCGACCCGATTGGTTATCGAGCATCTCTCTCTCTCTCTCTCTTTCTCTCGCGGCTTTTCGGTTTCTGCCAACGGAAATGAATGCATCGGGCGCCAATCAGCGGATATTGGCTGGCATTCTGCAAAACCAGAGGAGTTTGGGGAACGATTCCCCATCCGATTAGTTTCGCAACACCAAACTAGAGACTAGGTCTCTTCATATAAATAGATGATTAAACTAAAACACTCACAATCGAACTTGATTTTAGAATATTTCTTTATTATATTATTGAGGATAATATAAATGAGACAGGGGAATTTGTCTCGATCCATTCTCTTTTACTTTCACCTACTATTATTTATATAGTAAAAAATAAGGGGAAAGTATTAAGAAATTTAACCCCTCAGTTTTTTAAAATATCTTTACGTTTCAAGTCAAAAATGCAAAAAAATCTTAATGTTGCTTTTATTTTGAATTATATTTCTGGAACCACTCATTGGAAATGGAAGAAACTTAACAACTTTATAGTCCTATGAGTGACTAAGAAGCTATTAAAATTTGAAGCGAATCGATCGGAAGGGGGCGGTAAGAAAGGTCCCCCAATATTTATCACCTACCACATTTTCTCAACATCAACCATGTCAAATCTTTTGAAACTAGGTGATAATAATTAAGACGTTATTCTTCAACCATGGACCAATTTTCATAACAATAAATTGGGTGGGAGCTGTTTTATTTTATAAAAAAATAAAATTTCCTATAAAATCATTGAAATTATATTTAATCTTCTTTGACTTTTTCTTTTTCAAGTGAAATTAGTAAAAATATATTTATTTATTTTTACTAATAAACAACCTACTTGACTTGCATACTCTTAGGGTCCTATCATAGCCATGGTTAAAAAAGTGAGGGAGTGTTGCAACTTCATTCCTTTTTTTAAACTTGCTTCTTTTATAAGAAATAAATGTGATTCCTTTTAAATGAACTATAATACTCAAAAGATTTAACACTCTAAAATTTCAAATTCACTTTATCTAGTGAAGTCTTTTTAAAATTAGTAACTAGTAAAATATACATAATTAATAAATAAATGACATTTTCGCTTGATTTGTTTTGATTCGTTTCGGGCATTTATTCTCTGGCCTTCTTCACATGCAAAAATTTAGAGATCTATAATTTGCAACTGTAACACTCTGAATGATATCTGAAGTAGAACACAGAATGAGTGGCCGAAACGTTATATTTAATACAATTGAAAATGTAGTTTATTAATGAATACAACTGTGAAATTTTCTTCTCCAAAATATAATAAACAAACTAATAACTAACATGTACTAATATAAACGATAGTGCTTTTTAAAACCAAAATTTAATAATTTACTGAACACAATTTTTTATTAGTAAAATTTTTTTTTAAATACTTTTTCGTCACCAGAAGCCATTTAGACTCCGTCCTTATTTATTTTTATATTAATTGATTGGCCAATATAATAGAAATAAATTTTTGTCACTCAGGACGCGAAGCGAATTCGTTTACATTTGGTAAGTGAAGCAAGATCTCTACCTCTGCTATAAGCGACAGAGCCAATATTATTACTCCCTTAAATAAGTCAAAATTTTTTTTCAATTTAATTAATAATAATTAATTTTAATTCATATAATATATTTAATACTCAGATTCATAATTTGATTAAAATTAAATTTTAATTGCCTTTGTTTATTATTTTGATATTGTCTTATATGGCAATTAGCGATGCCCCAAATCCAAATATTTTTAACAAAGTTGGAATAAATTTAGATCCAGGTCTAGTATATTATTTTACTCGGGAGATGGTCTACTTTCAGAATTTATAAAAAAAAAATATTGCACCTCTACTCTAACGCCTACCTTAATAATCCGATGTTACCAAAAATCATTTAGTTCTTGGCATTTATGTATGTAAAATTTCAACACAATTGAATAATTATTTTTTAAGTTAACGTGGGCGAAAAAAATTATCACAGAATTACACACATCCAAAAAGTATTTAAATGGACCTCAAAACACATAACATTAACATTAGTTCAATTTTGATTTTTTTTTTGCGATTACATTACATCGGTTGGTCGGTCAAGATATGAATCAAAGAAAGCCCTTTATAAATAAAAACTCTCGATAAAAGGAGGTGTTGTTTTGTAGGGCTGATAATTAAGGCTCTATTTGGTATTTAACCGGCTCTTATGGTTTGACCCGTTTGCTCTCCTTGGAAGCTACTCGCGTAAACAAGTATACCGAGTTTATTTGGTATTTTATGGCGAGGTGATGCTCTCCTGACCTGTGACCGAGCGCTTGGCGGCTATTTGTCACTCGAGAGAGGCGCCATGATGGCTCACCTGTTTGACAGGTCGCCACGCCCCCAGCCACACCCCGGAAGCTGCCCCCCGAGACCGAGATCAAGCCAGCTACTTCCGCCGCCTCGCGTCTTCTTCATGGCCAATCAATAGGCTCCTTGGTTAGATGGCTTCTCAACATCCTTAGCATCCTCATCAACCTTGACACTTCGTCACCTCGACATATCAGGTATCCTCGAAGATCCCTTTATTCGAATCTCCTTCCTCTTACTTTCTTTCTGACGATAAATATAAAAATACCGCTTTTAAGAATTAGACATTATCCTTCCTCTATCCTTTAAATAAAACAAAAAAATGGATAATATATACGCGTATTCAAATGAAGTGGAAAATTTAGAATTGGATAATATTTCAATTTAAGAAATTTGCTTGAGGACTAACGGGAGCTAAGATATATAAAGAGAAAAGTAGGCAAAATGACATTTTTAAAAATAATTATTCAGTATTAGCTTCTTTTTTAAAGAACCTAAATCCAAAGTTATGCTCAGCTGCAATAAAAATCTTTTAAATTAGTTGTACCCTTAACCTTGTTTCATGTGAAACACAATGTTTTCAGTTAGTGTTTGAACAAATTGTATGAATTGTCAATATTGTTCATAGTCAAAGTAGGCCACAAATTACAATACCTATATATCGATAGCAATAAAGGAGTTTGTGTTTGAGATAGTTTTAATCTGCAAATAATGAAATTCTTATCCGGGGGAACAGAAAGTGGTCACAATTTTCTCCGCTAAAAGTTTCGAACTAATGTTCTGGGATGAGTGATGAATGAATCTTTCCTTACTGGAAGCCTTTGGCTTTTATAAAAATCGTTGCTTGACGTTATCCATTCAGTGCATGTAAACCAGTGTAGTCCAGCAAAATGTAAGGTCATATAACATTATATAGGGTCACTACTCCTTAGTTCTTTGAACAGATGAAAAAGCCGACTTAAGTACATATTTTAGATATATTTAATTATAATTACAATTATAATTTCACAATTAAGATATGATATCAAATTATTTCTACGACACTTTTCCTATCAAATACTACCTCTGTGAAAAATTTGGATTAGAGATTGAGAATTGCATAACACCAATCTAACTCTTCCATTTGTTTTCAATGAAATTCTCAGTTGGTTAATCTAATATCAAGATTGCCTAATCTAAATGAATTATAGCCATAAACCTAATCTGAAAGTTACCCTGTCTAATAAAAAAATCCCATCAATATCAACCAGTGGTTCCTGAGTTCTCCCACTATATATAAAAAAGACGTAACCTATCCCAGTAAAATTATTTCAATTTTTGCTGTAAACCTGCTCTGGAAGTATATCTTTCCATATAAAAAAGCCCATCAAAATCAGACCAATGGTTCCTTAGTTAATCTTAAAAAGAGGTTTTAAATCACCCTTGTAACATTTTATATCAATTATAATCGTAAATCTGCTCTGGAAGATATTATGCCCAATGAAATAAAATCCGAACAATAACAGTTTAGTGTTTTGAATTAATCTGTTACCAAACAAAAAAGAGATGGTAATCCACCCCAAGAAAATTCTAAACCTGTTAAACTTAAACATTCTTTGCCCAATGAAAAAAAAGTACTACGCAAATCATCCCTCTGCATTCTGAGTTAACCCGTTATATCCTTTAATAAGACATTGTAACCTAATAAAATCCTATGAAAATTACTCTTTACTCATATGAATAAGATATAAAAGTCAGTATTCAATTACAATATTTTCTGCCTTAAGAAAAGAAATTTTGGAAAGTTTAGAGGCCTCCCAAAGGCAAGTTGCGCAGCTAGTATTTTAATTTAATTAAATTATAATAATTTATTTTGAAAATATTTTTTTTTCTATATAAAAAATTTTATTTTCCATAATATTAGTATTATAGTTAGTCGTAGAACACATTTGATAAAATTTTCGAAACATTTAATTTTTATAATTATTCTTTAAAATATTTCATATATATTAATTTATTTTAATTATTATTAATTTATATTATGCTCTATTATATTACAATATTTATTAAATAACTTATAAGAGAATAACTTAATTAAAATATTAATGTCATAAATAAATTTTTTATTTTTTATATTGTTAAGATATATTTTTATATTTTAAATTATTTTTATTACTCCTTTTAGACATACATTCATTATTTATCTTATAATTTAATTCATTTAATTGTTTGAATATATTTGGTCCAATAAGAATGCAGCATTGATGTCACGTGATTTCATTGTTTAAGCACGGGGCGTCAGCGTCCGCCGCTTCCCTCCCGTCTCTCAGTAGAGGCCCAGCAGTCAGCCATAGAGCCTTCAAAACCTAACCTCTCGGCGCTTGCCAGCTCCTCTGAAACAAAGAGCCTTTGATTCCTCCGCCATGATGGAAGCCACCCCACCATTCAACAATGAATCCTTTGCTTCTGGGTTATTTCCTCAAATTCCATTTTACTATCAATGAATTCTAGCCTTCACTTCATATATCCAGGTATTCTTCTTTTAATCAATTTTATGATTGGAGGATGAATTTATTTAATAACAATTTTTTTTTTTATAATGGCATTTTTTTAAAATTATCCTCTCTCCTCCATCCAAAAAATTATATTGAAAAATCTTTTTATATTTAAGAAAGTGAGGGAGTATGAGTGAATTTGGCGTTGTATCTATCTATTTCTTTCCTCTATTGAAATGTATCCCTATCCACTCTCACTCTCTCTCTCTTAGTGTAAGTGGAGTCCATTTTGAGTGCATATTCGTCGTCTTCGCATTGTTCATTTTTTCTCAATTGCAATTGTGGTGGCATCATGTAGTTTTGTCCTATGATGTGAAAAAACTCATTAGCAAAATTTTTTGCGATTACTTCATTTTAAATTAGAAACAATGAAATTATATTTGTTTATTTTATTTTATTTAAAATTATTTTAAATATATTTATCTATTGAATTTTATTATATTATTTTGCGTTATATTTTGAAGACGAATTTTTGGCTTCTAACCCATAAAGTTTCGAACATCTCTTTAATGCATGCCTTTTTTTTATCCGGTATATATTTTCAAAATTTTGGTCTCATTTGAGAGTATAATTATTTTCAAAAGCTAAAAAGGAAAATAAAATTTTTTTTTATAACATTTAATTCTAGAAAATTTCAAATTAAAAATAAAATCAATTTTTAAAAAACTTTCCTATGTTTTCTTTAAAAAAAAGTTTTTTTTTTTTTATTGATAGCTATTGTATCTTTAATGGTTCATAAAAAAATTGTTAATTTACAAAAAAATATTATTAAATTCTTTAGAATATTCCATATTTTTTCTAAGAAAAGAGGTGCTTCCTCTGAAATTTTATATAAATGAATTTTACAAACAACAGAATTTTTTTCTTTTTAGTTTTTATAAAAGTATTTTATTGTTTTTTAATTGGAATTGAAAATTCAAAATATATTAACCGGGATAATTAAATTTAAAAAAAGAAAGAAAGCAATTTTAGGTGAAAAATTTTTAAATGCTAATATTTGAAACAGAGACAATCAATTAAATTAACAACTACAAATTTAGTTATCTAAATCAATAATTTGATTAAATTAATTATCAAATATTATTGTCTCATCTTAAGTCAAATTTTTCTCTTATAGATCTACCAACTTAAATTAAATAAACTAATTTTCTTCAAAATACAATTGAATAAGTAAAATTTTGGGGCTATAAAACAAAATTTCTTATAAGTCTTCTTTTCATATTTTTAATATAAGATAAAAACACACAGGTATTTTATTAATTCTCTGATCGATAAACAAATAGGTATTTTTTTACTTAATGAAGTACATTAGGCAATAGTAGAGATAGCCAATAAAATAAATATTCCTGCCATGGTTCCATTTCTATATGCTAAAAATTAAATTTTAAACGTTTACAAAAAATAACAGAATAAAAAACTTTCTTAATCAGTCAAAAAATAACTATATTATTTTTTTTGTTTCAGTGTTCAATGTGTTATTTGTACAAAGTAAAAAGAGGCCTTGAAGATGATCTCCATCTAAACAGAAACGTTGACTCAATAAATGTTTTATAAATAAATATATTAGACTGTCAGTTCCTGCGCCTGAAAATATTCTAAATAAATATACATCTATACTAGTAAGAAAAATAATTTTATATACTTTTTCTATAAACACTAATTTATTATATTTCACTTATCAGTTTTTTTCTAGAAATTATTATTTTTTATATTTAATAAATGATATACATTTATTTCTTATATATACCTAATTAAACATTATATATAATATGTTATAATATAATAATTATATATATACCTATTTAAACATTTTCAATTTTAATTTCAATTATTATTATATTTTCTGGAATTCCTTCTCTCTCTGTCTCATATATTATCGCTTAATATCTTTCCTTTTCCAGAAAAATATCCAAGCGGAGGTGTAACATTAGAAGAGCATTTACTCTGAAATAGGATTGGATTCCTCCATGTATCAGGTAAAGGTCACCGTTTATTTTATAAGAGACCCAGATTTTAATATAGGCCATGTATATTATTTAAGATTTACTTATCAATTTCATATTACAGTTATTGAGACATTTCCTTCTTAAAAACACATCTATTCATCTTTTTTGGAACATCTTGGAGCCACATGATGAAGTAGTGGAGAAAGTTGTTTGAGTACTTGTCTTCTTGGAGTCAATTAATGGAGCCTTGGAATTTTCTTGTTGGAATAAAACTGTAAGTCACCAATTTATTTTATAGGAGACTCAGATTTTAAAAATAAATAAAAATATTATGGTCAATGCAGGGCTGTTAAGTTAAGTGAAGTAACTTAGGCTTCTTATTAAACAACTTTTGGCGGCCAATAAAAATATCAAATTTTAAACATTTGTGATAACAAACATAGAAACTTTGCATTCTTTTCAAAAATCTATATAAAAAATAAAATACAAAAAAAAAAAAGAAAAAAATAAAATACAAAAAAAGAAAAATAATAAATAATGAATTAAAGTCTATATGGCCTCATATGTCTTAAGCATTGTTAGCTAAATTAAACATATACACCTAAATAAAATAGATCATATTTATATGCAAAAGTTTTATAAATTAAATTTTAGTTAGATGTTAACACTATTATTATTATGATTATTATTATTACACATATTGCATATGTAGGTCAACGATTTCCAACCTTTTTTCATTTGCGGATCGACAATTGGAAAAGTTCTTTTCCCGCATAACGTAAATTTAAAAAATAACATTTGATAAAATTGAATATATAAAGATAGAATTGAAAATAAAATGATAATACATTTACAAATAATTAAAAAATGTTCACCTATCTTCGGAACGGCAAAAACATCTCAATTTAAGAGAGTGTAATCTTTTCTCAATTGCACTTGCCACATGTGATGTTGTTATTTTATATATAAATAATAAAATAAATAAATAAATAAATAAATAAATAAATAAAAAAAAAAGTGTTTTATATATAAAAAAACAACGGTAACCTGGAATAATTGCAATACATGGTGGTTGGGAAACTGATCTACATGAAGGTTATTTTCATTTTTCTATACTATCTTCTATAAATATATTTTGCTTTTTTAATACATGATAGTCAAAATTAAAATTTATTTAATCAATTGAAAATGTTTATTTTTCAATTTTATAGTAATTTTTTACTTTCTCTAATCAAACATTCATATAATAAATATTTTAATATAATTTACAAAATTTAATTTAAATTGAGATATGTATAAAAATGAAATGGAGCCTACTTTTTCCTATACCTTCCTATCCTTCCTCTCACACACACATATGATAGTATTTCAGGCCCCAAATTCCCTTCCTCTCTCTTTCTAGGGTAGGTTGCTCACCTGTGAAATCTTCAAGTCGCTAATATTGGTGTGTATGTACCCCATTGTCATTTTGACAATCATTTAGCTGATAGGTATGATTGAAGGGAAGGGTGGGAAGAACACTCTTTAGCTTCAGGGCTTCTCTTTCAGTATTCTTCGAGCGATTCGATGGAAATGAATGAACAAGGTATTGTTTATCCCCTACCCCTTTTTATTAGCTAGTTTTAGATAGATTAGAGATAATTTAGAAGAAATAAAATAAAAAATTTATAAATATTTTTGTTAGCATGAACTATCAAAATATTAATATATACAAATATAAGTGATATAAAAAAAGATGACTAGTAGTGCCAACCAATAGCACAACAAAATCTGAGTCTCCACATATATATATTTATGATTAACATCATTGGAATCAGAGGCAAAACTAAGACATTTTGTAAGGTGATTGAACATTAAAAATACAAAGAAAATTTTCCTAAGTGACTCAATTTTTAATTTGTTTCCTTTTTTTTTTTTTTTTTTTTTTGTTTGTTAAAAAATAAACAAAATTTGAAAATTTTAAGAAAATGTCTTAGCTACTACGCTTTGCCGGGCGGATCCTATTAAATGGGACGTTTGGATAATAGTTATATTAATATAATTTAATTATATTTATATTTTCATTTATTTTTCCTTTAACACGAAGAAACTATATTTCATGGAATTCAATGGATGTACGGAAGTATGCTGCTTTCTCCATTCTTTGGAATTTTTCTATTTTCTTTGTTTTTTTTTTTTTTTTTTTTTTTTTTTTAGATATTTTTAAATTATTTGTTTATTTTTTTTAATTTTGGGTGGGAGTTTTCGTTCCAAATTCCATAGAATCCGCCTATGCCTTTATATGATATTAAACTTTAAATAATAATATATCAAAAGCATTATAAAAATACTCAAAATTATATTTGTGATATTTATCTTAATTTAAATTTTTCAAAATTTAATTGTCAAATACTATTTTTTAATAATCTTAAATATTATTAATAATATAATATTAAATTGATATACGTATAATTGTTAAGATTAAGATTAAATTATATGTAGGGTCAAACCGGATATTCACGAGCTTTTTTTTTTGTATATTATTTTTAGTCACATTGATTTTACCTGTATACACTGAAAACCTTTCAAATTTTCAGAAAAGTTGGAACAAGGATCGATCACTTTTTTATTCTGCTTTTGAAAAAAATTATATTTAAGTGATTTGCTTTGTAAACTTTTTTTGTAAACAAGAGCTCTCTCTTAACTCTATCGCTAGAATTCG
>JAAAKE020158813.1:0-12175 GCA_010014785.2 Anisolabis maritima
CTACCAATTAATTTAATTAAATAAGGACGGAGTCTAAATGGCCTCAGATGCCGAAAAGGACTTAAAAAAAAAAAAAACAATTTTTTTCTCTTCTTTATGCTTCAACCAAGTCGTGAGCAAATATCAAATATTTCTTTTATATATTGTATTTATTGATATATTTAAATAGGAGATGATATTGACCAGAATTCATCGGAAGGAGGCAGCAAGCGAAAAAATTGGAGGAATTTAATACACGCTCAGACCGAGGGGGAATTTTTTTGAGAAATTAAGATATTCTCTTTAAAATTTAATAAAATAGAAAGAAAATAGGAATTAAAAATAATTTTTTGTTTATAGAGCAAGAATCTGGAAGGAGACGCTTGGAAATTTTCCATCAAAACTCCAAGATATCCGCAGGAAGGGATAGAAAAATTTTCTAATTGAATTATATAATTTCTACTCTTGACTAGTTTGTAAAATAAACATACAAATAAATATCAAAGTAAATTTATTATGAATATTAATGAATTGATAAATTTTAATAAAAAAAACCATCATCTTTGGGAGCTCCAAGGCTGCTGCTGATTCTTGCTTGAGTTGCTCCTCAAATAGAGATGATGACGTCCGGAAATGCATTTCATCCTCCATCCTAGCCTCTCCGATTCGATTCGTATATAAGCGCCAGTTCTATTTCTGCTCTGCTCTCATTTTTATTTATGATTGTTATTATTTCTTTGTACACAGAGATTGATTTAAGTGTTCTTTTGACTTTGCATAATCAATTTTAAATCTTTATTGACTTATTTGTGTTTAAAAAAATAAGTATTGCCATTGAAATTACATAGATAAGTGTTTTTAAATATTTTAATTAATTCACATTAGAGGGGGCAGGTTTTGCATTAAACAACTATCATTAAATAGAAGTTTATAGTATTTTATCATATTTATAAATAAAATGTGTTTTTAATCCCGAAAACAAAAAATATCAATATTCATTTTTTTGCGATCACAATAGTTTCTCACTATATATATAAGAGAAAGTAAAAGAGAATAATTTATCCGAGTATATTAAATGTAATAAAAAAATAAAAATAAAAAGGAAAATTTAAATAAAGAATTGTTAGAAAAATTATAGGTCTTAGAATACATGAAATAAAATTTCAATTGGAGTCCAAGAAATAGAGCCCCTGGCTTGGTGGTGGACCCCTGAAAGAAATGCTTGTTTTAGTTCAGAACCCAATCACTTAGGCTTTGTAAATATTAAAAGATAAATGATCTTAAAACGAATGCTGCACTTCTGTATTGAGTCATAAGGGGACGATGCAGGAAGAAATAACTAAAATGAAAAAAAATTCAGAGAGAAGGTAGCAATTTTGACTTACACATCTTAAAAAATGGAATCAATTGGAAAAATATTGAAGGATGGGGGGGTCAAACCATTGGAGTAAGGGGATTTTAATTTTGATGGATTTCAAATTATTAAAAGCGCCTTTATAATTATTTGTAATAATTCTAATAAATTCTAATACAATGAATCATTTTATTTACTCTAAGATTACCTTAAATGAAAATGAGCAAAATGATCTCTAAATCCGTAAAATCCTGGAGTGAGGAATTATAAAAGTTAAAATTTAAAAAATATACTTATAAAAAGAATAAAAACCAGAATTGATTGCCACATAGGTAATTAATTCACTATTCAATTTGAGGAAGGTAAAAGGATTAAGCAAAGAGCCGTGACCCTCAAGAGATTCTGCTCTTGGCCTCCGATTCTTAAAATAGCGAGTTCACTCGATGCCAGACTTATTTAATTTTATCTGAACTATTTTTAATTAATTTATCAGTTAACTTGAAAATTTAAAGAATATCAGATGAAGTATTTAGGAAAAAAATATAATGGAATAGTCGCCCTTTGTATTGGTTTTTTTAAATAAATTATTTTGCATAGAACTAATATGTGTTTGTCACCGAAAAATGTTACGTCTTTGCAGTGTCATAACTAGCAAACAAAAAGATATATGTATAGCTTAAGGTAGAAAGAAGATAAAATTCCCTATCCAAAAATATAAGAATCAATTATTGTTAGATGAATATGAACGAAATGGTAACGTCCTAAAAATGATCAAAAGTCCCTTTCCCAGAGTTTTCAACATTTTTTCCTAATTTTCTAAATAATTCAAAAACAGTAAAAAAAAAAAAACCAACAAAAATTTTTTCAAATAACTATTTTAAATTTTTATCGAAAAATATCTTTTAAATTTTGTCTCTCCAGGCAATGGCAAGTGTGAGTCAAGACGACCGAAGTTACCAGAGAGATTTGGCTTCAAAGTTAGCAAACAATGTAGAACAGAGACGTAAAGCACAGAGACAAGAACAAACACAACCTAACATCGAGAACCTCTCCATTGGTAAGACCCATTATCTTAATTATTTAAGGTAAAGATTATAAAAAATTAATATCATTTCAGGCGGTGAAAATTCAGCTTTGAAGGTGGAAATATGTGAGTTATATGCACATGACAACGCCAACACTCATCGGACATCGAAATTTGAGTTGACGCATCAATCATCTGATGGACCACCAGCTTCGCCGATTCTTCGTCGAGGTCTTCCATTCTTTATGGCCGTTCGTTTCGATCGTGTCTACGAACCACAGAGAGACACCATTCGAGTGCATTTCTATTTCGGTAACAAATTGTGTTTAAAATGAAATGAGAGGGCTTTTTAATACTCTTTGGCGTCTTTCAGGTCCAAGACCTTCAGTAGCCAAAGGCACAAGAGCCATTTTGAACGTTGTAGGCGATAAACCCCTAGACCCGAACCATTGGGACATTCGAGTTCACCACCAGAACGGAAACACTATCTCGTTTCAAGTAAAATAAGTTTATATGAAAATAGCCTATAAGAAGCTTCAGAATCATCTCCAATAAGAAAACAAGTCTTACTATCCGTCTCAAAAGAAATTGGACAAAGGCTCTCTTTTGGTTTATCTTAATGGATAATTAGAAGAGATACATAAAATCCAAAAATATTAAATTTCAAAATTATTAAAACATGATTATTTTTTTTTTTCTCCAAATTATCCATTATGATAAATTAAAAGTTGTTTGTCTAATTTTTTTTTTTGAGACCGATAGTAGAAGCATCCAGAAATTAAAAATATAGTCAGTATTTGTTTTTTTGATTAAAATAAGAAAGATTATTGCTTTGGCTTACAGAAAGAAAAAAGTTAAGGATACCGCTAAACAAAAGTCAGATGATAATTAGGAGAAAGTCCTTTACAATATACTTTTGTATTTTTTTTCGTTAAGGTTGGTGCGGCAAATTGAAGTATCACCTTAACTACTGGACCCAAAAGAAAATTAACCAAAATACAGTTTTATTTTTCTAATAAATAATTTAGAGAAAAATATTTTTAAATAAACTTCTCTTTTTTTTGTGCGGCATTTACAAATTAATAATGAAAAAAAGGAACACTCATCTGCTTGGTTTTGAATTTGCAAAATTATTTGATCCATCTTGGACTATTATTCATTTAATAGAAAAATTATTTTTATACGAAAGCGTTGCTTTCGAAACTTTTTCCTGTTGGAGATCATTCACACAATCCTTTCTCATCTTCATTAGTTAGTTAATGTGTATAATGAAAGCCTTCTTCTCTTTCTTCTTAAGGAAAATTTTTCACAATTCTTCCTGGAATTTTCCTCATTTTTATTTAATTATATTCTCGAAATTTCAAATGAATGTTACTTGATTGATTTAAATATTTTTTAGGTTCAAATTCCCATAAACGCACAAGTTGGTCTTTGGCGATGTTTAGTGCAGACCAATCCCAGCGGAGAAGAGCAACCAAGAAATGTCCATCAATGCCAGGATGATATCTATATTCTTTTTAATCCTTGGAATAAAGGTAAATAATTTCTCTATGTTAATATTACATTATTTCAAGGCCGAGCATATTAACATTTTGCTTTATTTTCATTTAAGATGACCCGGTGTATATGAGTGACGAGAAGCTCTTGGCTGAATACGTAGAGAGAGATACTGGGAAAGTGTGGGAAGGGGCAGCTCGGCGTCCTCGAGGGCGTCACTGGATCTTTGGACAATACGACGATTGTATTCTTCCTGCTCTGTGTTTCCTTTTGGAGAAAAGTGGTCTGCCACATGCCGAAAGAGCCAACCCTGTCAAGATCGTTCGAGCACTTTCTGCTGTGGTAAGGAAGGCTAAAAATGCAAATCTTTCTTTGCAAAATTGTCAGTGTGAATATTTAACAAAGTTGTAATAAATTTAGATACAAAACTTTTATATCACTTTATCAGAGAGGAGGTTTAATTTTAGAGTTTATAGTTTTTTCGAGCACGAAAATTAACAGAGAAATACACAAAAACAGTGTTTTATTCCAAAAAGTACATAACTGAGATCAGGGGATCTCAGCATTAGTACAATTTCGATTTTTTTTTGCGATTACATTAACTTTATCTAACATTTGGTTGGTCAGTAAAATTAAAAAAATTCACTGTTAACATTTGGTTGTTTATTTCATACCATAAAGAGGAGAAAGTATTTATATTCAAGGAGGAAGGAAGAAATTTTTAATAATTAAACTTCAGATCCAAGATCTTTAAATTGTTTCATTAAAATTGTTTTTTGTTTTGCAAATTTTTTGATTATATTTAATCTTTTTATTTTGAGTTTAATTCGAAACTCTTACTCTCTCCTTTAGATATCCATTTTTAGGCATTTTTATTATTTTGTTTGCATAGATAAATTCGGCGGACGATGCAGGTCTTCTTGTTGGTCGATGGAAGCAGCCTTACACAGACGGTACCTCACCATTCGCTTGGACTGGAAGTGTCGCTATTTTTGAACAATATCTAAGCGAAGGAGGAAAACCCGTGCGATATGGGCAGTGCTGGATTTTCTCTGCTGTCATGGTCACCGGTAATTAATTTCATCATTCTTTCAAAAATAAGAAAAATTTGAATGAGATTTTCTTTTAATAGTGCATAATCACTATATTTTTAAACTAAAAATCATATATTATTAACTTTTTTACTAGAAGAAAAATAAGAGCCGGTCTAGGAGAGAAAGAACCGTTAGAGGAATCATAAGTTGTTAGATGGTATGTCTAACTTATTTATCATAAGAGAGATAAAGGGCTCTGTCATTTTTTGGAAATTGATAAATATTATCCAAAGAAAATTTGTTTTTATTTTCTTTACTTTTATTTCTTAAGTTTACTCATGATATATCGCGCAATTTCACACAACATGTGTTGACTTGATCGATCCAAATAATGACATCCAAATTTTAATAAGTTTGGATGCGAATGTAACCTATAACTCTCAACTGATGTTAATAGCAAAGAGTGCAAATGTTTATAAAATTGTGTCTCTTTTCAAATCTCAACCAAAAGAACTCAATTAGAAAAAATGCTTTTTTCTTTTGTTATAGCTTGTAGAGCTCTGGGCATACCATGCCGTTCAGTGACGAATTTCGTCTCAGCTCATGACACGAACAGTACGATGACTGTGGATCGGTTTTTTGACTCCCGTGGTGAACTCATCCACGGAGGTCCTGATGGTGATTGTTTCGATTCCTGTTGGAACTACCATTGCTGGAATGAAGCCTGGATGACTAGACCTGATTTACCTAAGGGTTTTGATGGCTGGCAAGCCGTCGACGCCACTCCTCAGGAGGAAAGCAATGGTAAATGAGGTACATTTTCTTTTATTCAAAGTCAGGTCTTAAATAAAATGTCTGTTTTTACAGGGTTGTTTCGTTGTGGTCCAGCGAGTGTGGAGGCTGTTCGTCGCGGGGAAGTTGGTTTTTCCTATGACACCCCTTTCATTTTCAGCGAAGTGAACGCCGATGTTCATCATTTTGTCAAGGATCAGAGATCCGATTGGGGTTTCACCCGGGCAAAACTGGATCGCTATCATGTCGGACAAAGAATCGTAACACGACTCCTTGGACCTATCGATCTCCAAGGAGAAAACGATCTTGAGGATATTACACACCTATACAAGGAGAAAGAAGGTGAATAAAAAGCATGCTCTCTTAGAAGCTTATTTAGATAAAGGAAATGTCAAAGGCATTGGAGAACCTTCTTGATCAATTTTTTTTTTTTTTTTTGTAATTTCGGGGAAATTTGTTTTAATTTCTTCTATTAGTTAGAGTCATGACAAAGATTGGAACTGTAATTTATTTGTAATTTAATTTTAGGGTCTGAATTGGAACGCAGATCTGTTCGAAATGCAATGCAGGGTTTTAAACGAACCATCTCAACGCGGTCTTCAGATTCTTCAGAAAATGGCGATGTTTCTTTTGACCTTGTGGACATAGACATGATATCAATTGGTCAACCCTTTTCTGTTATTGTTAATATTCAGGTAAACTTACTGCTTCTTGCACTTTTAAAAATTTATTTGTAAATGAAATAAATCAATTTCGATATTTAGCCTTTGTCTCTTGAAGTCAAGTGTCCACTTGTCACTTAATCGATTCCTGATAAAATTTATTTCAATTACCAAATAATTTAAATAATTATGGACCAAGTCTAAATGGCCTCATGCCAAAAAAAGACTAAAATATTTGATATTTACTCGTATTCGATTTAAGATTGTAGAAAACTTTTAATTTTTACTAAAATATTATTACAGTAATTTGATATTATTCTTTCTTCACCGAACTCTATGATTCGAAGTAGAAATTAAACCGTTTGAAGAAAAGTCAAAGTGATTAAGTCCAGTAAATAAATAGGAAAGAGAAAGTTGAACTTTAAAAGGATTTGAAATTTTATTGGAAAAAAAAGAGAATAATTGCCATTTATGCCCCCACATCTCGGAGCAGAGGTAAAAATATTGTTTCATGATCCAAGGGTCAATAGTTCTCCTTACTTTATGGTAACAAAGAGAAATTATTTTTTTAAATTAAGAAATTAAGGAGCACCCATCAAGGATTTGACAATACAATTTAAAATAATCCAAAACCAAAGGACTTAATCATTGTAGCTTTTGAAAGGCTTATTTGAAATCCTCCCCTAAAAAATTGTGATATATTTTAAGATTTATTTTATTTTTTCGTCAAGAACAATGCCTCCGAACAAAGGACAATCAAAGCCGCTCTTTCGGCCAATGCCGTTCTCTACAACGGCGATTCCATTGGGCAATTGAAGAAAGAAGAGGGCGAATTTGTTCTTCAGGCTAAAGAGAGTGAGTATAAAATTTCTATTAAAATTTTTTTTTTCCTAAATGAAAAATAATTCGCAGATGAACGTCTTCGTTTGCAAATCAATCCATGTGATTATCTGGAAATGACAAGAGATCATGGTTTGGTCAAGATCTATGCAATGGCGACTATTTTAGAGACTGGTCAAATTTGGAGTGATGAAGACGACTTCCTTCTACAAAAACCAACACTTGACATCCAGGTAAACAAGAATAACAAAAAAAAAAAAAAAAAGAAAAATATTTTTTGAGCATTATTCCAATAGATGCAATTTAAAAATGAATTGATAGTCAAAGGGGTTTATTATTTATATATACCTAATAGTTTGTAATTTTTCTCTTTAGGTGAAAGGGAATGCTCGGGTAGGAGAGCAATCGGTGGTGAACGTCTCTCTGCTCAATCCTCTTCCGATTGCGTTGACAGATTGTTACTTTACCCTCGAAGGACAGGGACTTCGTCATCCAGGACGGATGTCTTTCAGGTAATTATCATATCTCAAGTTGGTTAATCGCTTTATACAATAATTTCATATTAAACACTATTTCCCAGGACAATTCAACCTGGCGAGCGAGTGACTATAACGGATTATCTCCTGCCACGGTATAGTGGTCCTCGTCAATTAGTAGCCACATTTATCTCCAGAGAGATGAACAACGTCTCCGGCTCTATCAACATTCAAGTTTAATTTAATTCACATACATTTATCATAAAATAATAGGCACCATGCCATGGATAAAAAGGGTTCGAACTATTATAATATTTATAACTAATAAATTAATATATTTTAAAAATTTTATTGTATTATATTTCATTCTAAAATATATAAGAGATATCTTTAATGCTGGTTTCTTATAAACAACTCGAGTTACATACAAAGGTTATATGTGTTTAAAAAAATTCTGTTAAAATTAAAAATTATAAAAAATGTAGTTTATACAATTAAAATAATAAATACATTTTAATTAGAGCATTTTGATTCTAATTTTTTGGAATGGATAAAAAAATCAAATAATTCAGAAATATATATGTGAGTGATGTGTAGTGGTGTCAAATAAAATCAAATAATTAATGAAATTGGAAATGGATATATTGTTACCTGGAAACAAAAGAAAATTTTATATTATTTTAAACATATCAAATAATGAAACTGGACGAAAAAAAATTCAGGGAAGATCATGATTGGATAAGAACTAAGTTGAAGGGTAAAAAATTATAAAGTGGGACTAGGTTCATTCCTAGAAAAAGGTTTAAATAAAATTTGGGGTACGGTGAGGGTAGACTGAGATGAAAGGAAATTAATTCAGAATAAATCAAATTAAGGATAAAAATTTTTTAGAAGCAACTTAATTTTTTAAATTAATCGATTAAAAAAATAGATCGTCAAATTTTACCTTTATACATGAATTATTTTTCATTTTTAGTTTTTATCACCTTTTAAACTTTTTTCCTTGAATTTAGACATAGTCTCAGATGAGGGTGAATATATGCAAATTCAAATTCATCTATGGTCTATAAGAGTCATACTCAACCAGAGTGCGGGCAATATTAAACAATTTTTAATATTATTATATATTAAAATCTGGTGTGACTAAACGCACATCACAAACATCTCTTACCTAAGATAAGGAAAGATGAGTGATGTGCTATCACACCAGAATTTTTGAGTCGGGACTCCTAGGTAACGGATCAATGTATAACAAACTTGTATTTATTTTGTTTAATAAATGAGAATTTCATATGTCTCGCATTTTATTTGTTTTCTGAAAGATATGAAATTTATTTTATTCGAGAAATTTTAAAAGGTAGGAAAATTTTAAAAATTTGGAAGATTTTTAATTTAATTTAATTTTGAAGTGAATTTAATTTGACTAAGAGAGAGTAAAATAAAAGAGAGCCGGCGTGCGCAAGCGAAATACGCAGTGGCCCTTCATTGACCAACGTATTAGAGGAGCATTTAAATTGAGAGCTCCAAAATATTTTGAGGTGGAAAATGTTACATCTTAATACATCGTAAAAATTATCTAATTTAATTATACGTACACCCAATTTAATCAATTAGAATAGTTTAAGAGAAAACCAAAAAAAAAAAAAAAAAAAAAAACGAAAAAGAATACATCAGTAGAGTAGGCCCCAAAGGTTTCTTTTGGGGAAGGGGAGATAAAGGTTAATACAAAGAATAGATAATTAATAGATAATTAATTTATGAATTTTAAATAAAATCTTTTGATCGCATTTTGAGAAAATCGAAAAAACTAAAAAAGAATATTAGTAAAGTATACTAGTATTCTTAACCTAGCATAAATATAAAATTTCAGTCTCATACGTTTTTTATTTTCGAGAAATCTTGTTTTCACACACACACAGTTAGACCATTTAGCGAGAGACCCATTTATTTAGACTCAGGGGACCTCAAAACGTGTATTTCCTTTGAAATCATCATTTTTTTGCGACACAATACTTTATATATTTCATATAGAGCTAAGGGAATGTATATAGATCCAATATATAATATATTTATTATTAGATCTATTAACAAATTGTGGCCCGCTTGACGAAGCAAACAAATGTATGTGGCTCGAGTGAAAAAAGTAAAAAAGGTTGAATATGACTGATCTATAATTTTACTAAAAAACACAATGAATGACTCAACTGATTATGAGTGAACAAGTTGCTGTTTGGATTTTGAGCAATAGAGTTCTTTTATCGCTGCCTTCTGCCTACTCCTCAAGAAAGTCTTTTTCTAACGTAAATATTTCTCTCTTCTGTTACTCTCATCGTCGCACGATAATGAAAACGTTCAAAGATTAAAATAAGAATAGAGGCTGTAAATCCGGCTGCCAAGATTGTCAAAGGCAATGTGAGCATATCGATGTAGATGGTTTCAAATAAATTTTCCTCTTGGTAAACATTTGAGGAACCCAAGAAAAGCGTTTCGATGTAGTTCATAATGCCAAAGTCACGTATTTCTAAAACTCTACAACAAGAAAAGTTAGAAGAATTTGATCCTTCAACGAACGATCTAAAATATTAATCAAATAGCTAAAAATAAAAATCTTATTACGACAACAGTTTTCTCTTTTAATAATATTTTGTAGACCTGGTATTAGAATTTTTTATTTCAAATTTTTGGTTCTGTGCATTGATTGAATGAAACGAATTAAAAGGACTCTTTTTTTTTAGTCTTTTTTGGCATCTGAGGCCATTTAGACTCCATCCTTACTTATTTAAAACATTTGGTAGCCAATATAATTTAAATAATTTTTTGTCCCTCAGGAGAGGAAGCGAACCACTGACTTTTAGTGCATAAATCTCAAGATTTGCACCAAGGGACAGGGTAAAAAGTCTCTTTATCTAGAAGAATTTGTAAAAGTTGGAGCAAAATTAAACTTTCAATTTATACTTATCTGCGTAAACTGTGCATTTAACTCAACTCTGAATTTTTTTTATATTTTTGCAATCTGATACTTTCAGTTCCGTATTCAGAGCGTCTCCTCCCATACAAAGTAAAAGAAAATTACATCAAAATAAAAAATAGAAAAAATAAAAATAAAAAGTTCAAAATATTTAATATGTGCACTTGCAAAAAAAAAGGGAAAACTAACTCAAAAGACCATATAAGACAAAATATTTTTGAGTCCCTCATCCCAAACAAAAAACTTGACTTCCCTACTGGATATCTTTTGGAATATTTGAAAAAAAAAAAGTAAAAATTTGATTATTAAAGCAGAGGCAAATGGGTGAATAGCTAATACATAGAATAGAATTACATACTCCATTTGTAAAAACATTAAAAAATAATAATGTAAGTTTCTTCTTCTTTTTTTATTTCCAATAATCCAAAAATAAAATCCATATCTTCTTTGCTGTTACTCTATATTAATTTTTCTTAATTGTTTCTAGATGAATGGCATCTAGGGCGGAATAAAGGCGAGTGAAAAAAAAGAAAACAAACACTTGCTTCTTTTTCAATCATTTTTTGTTTCAATATATCGACGTTTAGATCTTGTCTTCCGATCTTCATCAGGAAACGGTTAAATTGAGGACATGTTTCTAATTTTTCTAATCTCTTCCATTTAACTATTTCCTGATGAAGATCAGAAGACACGACCGAAACGTCAACATCGTTTGGAATGAAAATTGGTTGAGAAAAACGTTTTCTTTTTTTTTTTTCTCTCCCCTTTATTCTACCCTGGCTGCCATCCAACCAGTAACAACTATATAAATCTTTTTTTAATTTTTTTTTTCTTCAAATTTACTTACTTATGGCTAATAAAACGTTTGTAAGGTGAATTTTTAGCAATGATCGCTGACATAAATGTTGGTTGTTTATTTAAAGGGAAATGAAATATATCAACATCTTTATTTCTGAAAAAATATTTGCCAAGAGACACTAAAGTGATGAATCCAAATTTATTCACATTCATAACTTGAAATAAACCCTCATCATTCAGGGGCCGATCGTTTTCAATATTCTTCAAATAATGATTATAAAGACGTTGTAATAACGGATCTGGATTAGCCTGGAAAAGTAAAGGGGACAGAGATTACAAACAAAAAACTATAAATTTTAAATACACAAATACAGCTCTTTTCGTGTTTCTTAGATCTACTAGCTCGGGAGTTTATTAAAGTGCGTGCGATATGTTTCTTTCACTTCTAGGAGTTTGAATATTCCGGTCCTATATAATATTAGAAACAGACAAACAGATGAAAAAACAGTTGATCATAGAATAAATTATTTATTTTAATGACTTTTTAACAAAAAAAGTGCAAGCGTGGTGCAGAAGCCATCATAAGCAAGGGCCCGAGAGGAACCTTTAAATTGAGGGTCCCACACTATTTTGAAAAAAAAAAATACATCTTAAAGATATCGCACAGGTATAGCGCGAGGGCGTATTGTTGGAAAGCAATCGCACCCAAGCCTGACACCGGGGAGTGCAAACTCAGGGAGAGAAATCTGCT
>JAAAKE020158835.1:0-12173 GCA_010014785.2 Anisolabis maritima
TCTTAAACCCGTTTAAAAGCTAGGATCCATTAAATCGAGATTTTTCCTTAAAATTTACACAAATTTTTTTTTTTTTTTAATATCATTTGTTGATAATCCTTTAAAAAAAAAAAATCTCCAACGTTTAAACTTACTTAACTACTTCCTGGATAAACATAATTCTTCTTTTTTCCTCTCCTGTCTTAAAGATCGACCTCGTAATAATTCAAAGGATAAAGAAAGTTGCAAACATTTTTCGAGGGTGTTAATATTTAATAACCAATCACGAAACGATGCTCACATCTTCCTGATTGCGTCACTGGAGTCCATTTCACTTTTGATAAATTTATTATTTTTTTTTCTTTTGAGTTGTTGTTGTTGTCTTAATTGGGTCGATTCAGGAGGTAAAATGCATTTCATAAGTCTTAAATAGAGCCGGTCGACCTCGAACGTTCAAGTCTCCTTACTTATTTATTTATTCATTCATTTATTGGAGAACCTAAATGGTTGTAGATGTTTCGGGTATTTATTAAATATTAGAAGCTTCGATCACGTGTAAATCCAGAAATCTCATTTTCATAAGCATATCTTCATATAATAGAAATTACATAATAAAAATAATGTAAATTTATTTAGGATAAACTTGGTAAAATGACATATGAAATTGACGGAAATGAATGTAATATAATCACACCAATTTTGACTTTGAAGCGCACCTATTAGGCTTTTTTTATTGATTTCACTATTTTCCCTATAAACAAAGTAAAAAAAAAAAAAAATTAAACAATAGAGGATTAAAATATATTTTTTTTTTATATTTTTTTTTTATTATTTTATTTATTATTTTTATTATTGTGGCTGTTGGCCAATGGCAATCCCTAAATTCTAATCATTATAATAACATTCATATAAATATAAATCATTATATCCCGGTAAAAATATTATAAACAAGTTAATATTAAATAAATTACCAACCCCTCATTAGAGAGATCCGATCGATGTTTTGCCAAATACATAAGCAAACTGGGCTTAAGCTCTTCATTATTATTATTTTTTTTTTTTGCTGCCTATGGCTCTATCTTCCCTCTATGTTTAACGAGAGGGGGAGTGACAACTGTTATGCATGCATAAATGGATGAGTTTATATATGAAAATGCCTCCCCCACCCCACCACTCGACAGCATCTATTTAAGGCAACATCCGAATAATTAAGCCCAAAATGCATGGCTGTTCTAGTCTATTACGCAATTGTATTTTTTCCAAATGAATTAAAATGCAGAGATTGCACTTGAAATGTTTCATTCGTACTTCAATTATACATAATTACTGAATGTAATCAGCGATTTGTTTAAAAATAAGGGCATGGATATTATATAAATGGTGTTTAATTAAAGAGTCTATAAATATTTAAAATTATATGGACTTTTATCATTTTAAATTAAACGGCTATTATTTTTCTTTTTAACTATTTCAATTATTACAATTAAATTTAATTCACAAAAAATAAAAATAAAAAATTTTTTTTAGTCTTTTTCGACAATTGAATCCATAGACTCCGTCCCTATTTATTTAAATTAATTGGTAGCCAATATATTTATATATAAAGTTCAAGTCCTTCTAGATCTCAAGTATAGATTAATGGACCAATCTGCGTGAATTAGGCTTATTCGATTAACCAAAGAGATTTTCTATCAATTGTGGGCTAGTTATACTTAATTTAAAAATACAAATGAACTCTCTCTTAGAAATTTGGTTCTTGGTCGCTTGCTTTATCAAAAAATTCGTCGACATTTTCTGTTTCGTAATTAATTTCTATATGGTCTCAGATAAAAAAATTAATAAATGAAAACTATTACTATATATATTATTAAACTGTAAATACATGATTTATTATTTTCTTATGGTACATTCAAAAATGTAGTGATAATAGCCACACTACCGATAATTCCATTTTTTCAACATTATATATATTTGTAAATTCTTAGTGGACGGAGCAGCCGAAAAAGACTATAAATTAAAATTTAAAAAAAAATTCTTCAAAAAGAAAAAAGCCAGAAACCGAAGATATTCAAAATTATTAAAAGATATATATACATATACACCGTCAATACACCATGGTTTTATATCTTTCTTATCGAACACTAACCGTCAAAAATTTCTCACCTGTACTTGTCTGTTATTGATGTGCTTCTCAAAAAATCTCATTTTCCACCTAAAGACCCATCGATTAAAAATCAATTAATTAAAATATTTCATTTGTTTTATTTTATGTTCAAGTTATAAAAGAGATACATGTCTGGAATAAATACAGATATAAACCCTATAAATAAATCAGGAGAGATATATGGATACAAAATGTCGACAATCCTAGATTTCTGATGGCTTAGACAACAATTCAATTACCCCCCTTTATTTATTATAATCATTATTTATTGCATTATTTGGACATCCATAAATAATATACATCCCTAATAATTTTTACTAACAACAAATAGGTAAATTAGTAAATCAAGTTTAAGAAAACAAAAATATATATGACTCTTGATCAAAATATCGTATTATACCAGGGGGTGGGGAAATTTTTTTGATTGGAAGTAGAAGAAAGGCCGCTCCTCTTAATCATTGCTCATTATTTAAGTAAAACATAGACACTTACAATATTCTCACCATACATCTACCTACATTTTATATTAACATAAAATTTAAAAAATATAATTAAGAAATGAATAAATAACTTTCCTTTAAAGCCCCTGCAAACTTCCTCGAAAAATCAGATTGTTATTATGTACATATTTTATAGATTTATTGTTGTATAATGTTTTTGTATTAGTTTTTTTATATCAATTTTGTTATATTACAGCCTCAAAAATATAATCACAAAATAACTGTTAAATAAATTAATAAATGTTCTTCTTTTGGCCAAAAATATTTTATTAAAGGGAGGCGGAGAGCTGGGTGGATTTTTGTATTAACAGTTTAGGCAAAAAGAAAAAGAAAGACCAAAAAGCAGTTAGGTATTTTTTTAATTTATTAATAACAATTCAAGCCGATGTTTCGGTCAACCATGCGAACATCTTCAGGGCTGAATTGTTGTCAATGAGAAACGTTGTTAAATGGCATGTAATTGTATAAACAATTAGAAATGGCGTCGGATCAGAACACTATGTAGTGCGATGCAGAGGTTAAATTAAAAATATAATATACCAATAAAAATATTGGAGACTTTTCCAAAAAAATTAGTTTTATGCTTTCCTAGAAGAGCTTTTTTTGCTTCAAACAACAAACTTCGTTAGTAAACATTTATTTATTTTTATCGTGTTTTTTATAAAAAAAAAAATTATTGCAAAAATCATAATTAATCACGAGCCTTTAAACAAGAATTACAAATAGAATCCATGTAGCTACTTAGCAACTTTTGAATGCTTTTACTCATTCGAATAATGAATAGAACAAAATATCACATATGTTTAGAAACAGAGTTATATTCAGAATTTGGTGGGTGTCAAGAAGTTGAAGAGGAATGTAATTTGATTATTCGAAAATCTAAATATACTCTATGTTACCATTTTTCATTTTTAAATCACTACTATATAATAGAAGGCTTATCTGTCAAATGAAAATTTGAAATTAAATATAAAATTAAACATAATAAAAATTTTAAATAAAATGAGGGGAAAGGAAGAAAATAAATAGCACTATTGTTTTTTCTATTTTCTCTCTGCCCCTCTACGTCAATGTTTCGGTTTTGGCTGAGGCCATCTTCAGAGCCTGGTTAACTCCACATGATCATAATAGTCTTTCTCACTAAAATTTACTTATAATTAATTACATTTCTATTATGCTTTCAAATATCTTCTTCTCAAAATATAATTGAAATTGTCATTTTATTTTTATATTTACAATCCTAGAATTCTCTGAGAATGGTTTTATCAAGACTTAAACGTCAGTTTAGAGGGGCATAAAGAAAAAATAATAGCTGCTATTTTTTTCCTTTTTTCAACTTCAGCATTACTTCAGCTATTCCCATCGTTAAGAAATAAACTAAAAGGAAGCAATGGGTATTTATTAAAAACAAGCGTGTGGAAGGACGGAATTTCTTATAATGAAATTTTTCTAATAGTAATTATTTACACTCTCTATACTAATTTTATTTTAATGGATGAGAAGACAGCAATAAGGCAGCCTTTGGATGCTCAATAAAAAACTTAAAATTCATGTATTTGAAATACATTTAAGAGCGACATTGATGTTAATGTATGTACACTCTCATTGGTGAGTGAGTGTTCAACACTCGTCGCTGCTCTGAGTGGTGCATTGATCAGCACCCTCGTCTGCAAAGCGAGAGACCTGGACTCTATTCCCGGCCCTTCTCCATTTTTTCAGAGATTTGATTTGAGAATAAATATTAATTTTATGATAGATGATTTTAATTTTTCGAGCTCTATTCGATTCTTATGAATGAGATATAAATAAACCTCCTTTTTAAGTCTTTCGGCATTTAGACTCCGTCCTTATTTATTTATAAGATATAAACATTAAATATATGTCTCGGGCCAGACTATAAAGGAACCCAATTATTTTAAATAAAATAATTTTTTATGAATATATTTTTTGCGTGGTCGAGTGTAAAGGATCCATTGCCCTGGATAGGCTGGAGATCCCGAGTTCAACTCCCAGGGGCCAGGAGCCTCTTGATTTAAATGATCTTATTAATTTTATGTTTATAAATATTTTTTCATTTTAATAGATAATGCATAAAATATTGAATAGATTAATACATTGGTGCAGAGAATATGTAAAGAACATGCGTGGCAGTATAGATTTTTTTATTTTTTTTTTTCAGCCGTCAACTTTAGCCATTCAGCCAGGCATTATTTTTATATATTTTACAATAAATACAATTTTTTTAAAATACGATATATAAAAAAGATAATTACAAATAAATACAATAAACAGAATAAAAATGCATTATAAAGGATATATAAAAACAATTACTAGCCGACAAATTTGGTCTAGCAGAGGAACAGCCACCAAGAACACTGATATTAAGCAAAGCCAATCGCCGCTGAACCTTGGATGGGTGGCCTCAAGGAAAAAGATTGTCAATCGACCTCCACCAATATATATATTCACAATAGCTGTGAATCCGCCCTAACATTTAAGGACTAGTCAAAAAGTGATAAATATATAATAAATTGAAATAAACACTAAATTATAATAAAATTAGAGGCTGAGAATAATAAATTGAATAAACTTCAAACTAAAAAGAGAATCTCAAAGAGAAATTATGTAAATGGAATGTAAATCTATTAAAAAGCAATTTATTCTATATTGAAGTTGAAGAATAACGAAAGGAAACGAAAGAGAGATGAGAAAGCTGCTAGGAAATGAGAGCATTTATAAAATCCGGAGAATGGCAAAATTCCTTAAGAAATATTTCCATTATGCATTGTATTTTGGACACTTGCAATGGATTATATAACAAAATATTTTCGAATTTTCTTTAGATTCTTTTACTTCATTCATTCATTTTTCTTATGAAAGGAAAAATTAATATAAAATTCATCGTCTTTGATTAAAAAATTTTATAAAAGGATGGTTGTTGGATTTCTATTCTTTGCTAGTAAAAAAAAATTCGTCTATAATATTAAAAAAATTTTCATCTGTATTTTGAAAAGATTACTCTTTGCTTTTATAAGCTCCTCCCTCCAGGTTTTATGTAAAAAAGTCTGGTGGTGCTACATTATTTTCCCGAGAACAGGAATTTTATATATTAAATGGATAATAGTGGTCACTATAGTCAGATAGTGAAAATACTCCATATTTCAAAAATTGTTGGTTCTTTTAAAAAAATATATTTAACAAAAGTAGATAATTTATATTAGAATAACTTTTTTAAAATATTATAAATATAAAAAATATTGACAAAAAAACTAAAAAAAAAAAAGAGTAAAGTACTTCACGGGTTTTACAGAGTAAAACCAAAATATACATTTTATGTCTTTAATTATTTATTTAAAAAAAATTTAAAAAAAAATTTGAAGAGAATTTTGACAAAATCGAGAAAAAAATCAGTACGGTACTAGAATTGGTTAGCTGATTTCCTTACAAATTCATGTTATTCTAATTCTATATTTAGAATTTCATCGTTCTAGGTTTACTAAATTTTGGCCGGTCCATAGAGAAATAACACTATTTTAAAAATTTGATTTAAATTAAGCACAAATATGGCTTATCCCTCCTCCCTCCCGAATGGATAGATATTATTTATTTCAGATTGTAATTGTTCAATGTAAAGATTTATTAATTTATTTTGGGTAATTTTTTCTTTAATTTTTTATCTTACTGATTGATGAAAAAATGTAACGTTTGGCGGGCTGCAAACGAAAAAGGTTGGAACTGCTGATTTGGCGTATATTTTGGTTACAGACATACCTTTTCTGAAAATGTATTCACAGGACCTCCACACGTGTATTTCCGTTGAAATCTCAATTTCGAAAATTTATTATTTTCATATGCTTAAAGTTAAGAATTCCTTTAATAAAAGAATAAATTTTTGACTTCCTACACAAAGTACCCCCATCCTTTCTATTAAATATAGCGGTATTTAATTAAATTTTGTAATATTATTTACTATCCGGATCCGATTTTTAAATTCTAATTCTCTCTTTGACAAAGTGAAATGAGAGGAGAGAATAATTACAAATAAAGGAATTATTAGTTTAATTCAATCTATTTTGCTAATTCATTTTATTTAATTTCTCATTAGGCCCTATTGTATTATCTTCTATTTTTGATTCGTTTTAATTTCATTTGGTTAGAATGAATTGTATTGGTAAATTAGATTATTTTATTATATGGCCTCTAATATTAAATTATATCTATCGATCATCACTGTCATGTCTCTCTCTTGAATGGGCATTTAGTTATAATGATATATAGGTGTTATTAAAGGCTTTAAATATACCTTATCTTTTGGTAATAAATTCATTTTTGAGGGTTTGTTATGCATATAGGGGTTGTTCAGTTCATACTAATGGATAAAAAAATATTTATTTAATTGATAGATAATACCCAAATTAAAATTAATATGTATAAATAATAAACACACACAACTTTCTCTTACCTAAGATAAGGAAAAATCTGTGATGTGCTGTCACACCAGATTTTGTGCTTTGGGCCACCTAAGTTATATATATATATTAGATTTTATTATTATATTAATCAGTTATTAATATTATTTTTTAAAAAAGTAATTAAATCAATTAAATTGGTAATTAAATTTCAAAAGAGAAATACATTTCAAAGAATTTCTAATAAATGTTTTAAATCTGAAAGCAAATTTTGAGAAAATTAAAAAAATAAATAAATAATAAAAAAGTTCATCAGTAAAGTACTAGTACTCTTTGACCGATTTTATTGAAAAGCTTCGAGGCGCTTGCGACAAGGATATCTAGCTAAAATATAAAATTTCAGCCTCATATGTTTTTACCTTTTTGAGAAATCTTGTTCACAGACACACCATTTTGCGAGATCCATTTTTTTTAGATTCAGGGAACCTCAAAACGTGTATTTTCGTTGAAATCTCTACTTCTGTATTTTTTTTTTTGCGATCGCAATACTTTCTCACTATTTATTATTATTAAACGGACTAATCTTGTATATATGTATGTATGTAAATTTTTTCTCGAAAATGGCTCTAACGATTTTGATGAAATTCGGTGTATTTTTATTTGCGAATCGTTCGCGCTAGGTCTCTCTTATCCTTGGGAAAGTTTATCTTGTACCGATTAGGATGAAATTTCCGGTTTCTAGCGATTTGGATGAAATTTGGTTTATATCCTATTGTTATTGATAAAAAAGAAAACCAATTATGAATGTCAAAATAATAATAAGTCATTTGTAGCTTTAGTTTAAAATAAATTCTAAAGAATATCAAATAATTTTCAACTAACTTGAACAGTTCGTTATTGTATTTTCTCTGCTGTCCACAATTTTGATTTGGCCCCCTAAATTGTGCCGCTCTGGAGCATCGCACCCCGGCCCAGAACGGGCGTTATTTGAAAATTGCCATCACTTTCCTATAAACTTTTATGATTTAATAAAATCTAAATACCTATGCAAATGTGTGAAAATAAAAAGAAAAATAAAATTTCTTTTTGTTATCATTTATGAAAATTAAATAGTAAAACAATTTTATTCAACTCTTTTAAATAATATATGATAGAAATGATAAAAATGTCAGGTGCAGTGATAAATGCCTGATATATATTTTATTGACATGTGTGTAGTTTGGTTGTTCGATTAAATTCAATATTTATATATCACGTGTTTGTTTTTTAAAGGATAATCTACTCAAAGGGAGTGAGAGGTTTGTAAATCTCTGCCAATCGGTGGGCCTCTACCTGTTTGAATAATTTAAGTTGCATTGAGGGATGAAATTTCTCTCACCCCTCTACTCTCTACTTGTTTGTATTTGTAAAAGGAAGAGAGACAAATAAAAAAATTAATTAATTAAAATTTGATAAAGGTATCCGATCCATTCAGATAGGACGTTTCAAAATAAGAGTGGTATAAAATTTTTCAATTAAATAAAAAAGCAAATTTTCTCTTTATATCATTCTATATAAGTAAAATACAAAAAAAATAATTTATCATGATTAATTTAAAAAAAAAAATAAAAAATAAAAATATTAATTAAAAAAAAAAAAACTTTTTGCCGGAGGATGTTTAATAAAAATTACACAATAACATGGACTCTAATTTAATTTATTATTTGAACCATACATATTTTGTATGATCGTGAAAAAAATATGATAAAAAATTACTAAAGAATTTATCTTTTTGTCATGAGAACATAATTTGAAATTAATCCCT
This sequence comes from Anisolabis maritima, assembly GCA_010014785.2. Lineage (NCBI taxonomy): Eukaryota > Metazoa > Arthropoda > Insecta > Dermaptera > Anisolabididae > Anisolabis > Anisolabis maritima. The sequence continues at coordinate 8,857 of JAAAKE020158835.1, forward strand.
TTAAGGAAAGAGGAGTCTTGAAAGAAAGGGGGCAGCAGGAGTTGTCCCTTCCCTTTGTCCTTGAGATTAACATTCAACTAACTTCTGCCATTCGATTTAGAAACTTTGAATATTCACTCAAACCTCTATCATATTTTGTTACTCAATTTTTACCTTCTCTTAACTATATATGAAATTTATAATGAGCGTTCGCAAAGAAATTCGATGTCAAGATTTTTAATTAGATAATAAATTATATATATCATATCTAATCAGCCTTTGGATGCTCAATAAAAACTCCCAAATTGGACTGAAGATTAACCAGTAAACCTCGTTGGAAAGGTATCAATTTTTTTAGTTTTTATCCAGCATTCAAAGGCTGCCCTATTGCCTTTTCTATTATATATCATATCTATCCAATCTTATTTTCAAATGTAGGTTGTTCTTTGTTGATGACTGGCTAATTTGATTTAGAGAGAGGTTAAAAGTATAAACTATTTTTTTTCTTGTTCCCGACCGTACTCCTGTCACGCACTTCTTCAAAGCTAATATTTTAGTTAACGTGACAGAAGTACGAAACTCCGGCAACAAGGATAAAAAAATAGTTTATATTTTTCACCCAAGAATCTCATTCCTAACTAATTATAAAATATAGAAAATTAATTATTAATTCATATCTCCGATAGAGATCGAACCCTGACCTCTCACTTGTCAAGACCTTAATCCCTAGACACATCCATTCGGATATAGGCTCTGGTTCGATTCCCGTTGCATCTCATTTTTTCTAGATTGTAAATAAATCATAATTATTTATGAAATTTCATTTTGATTCGAAAAAAAATTTTACTTATAAAAAATTCCATGTTACGACCTTTTTTTTGTGATTTTAATTTGCTTATTATTAAATCGCAAAAGAAGAAAATTGTCCAGCACTTTTAAAAATCCTTTTTACCATCGTTAACCAAAACGGTCCTTATCCGATGCGCAATTTTCCAATACGGATCGGAAACACATTAACCAATTTATACACATAATCAAGCTTTGTTAACCAAGGCACTACTCTAAATGTATCTAAATTGTTTTAGGTGCTATAAGTAAAAAAAAAAAGGGCTTTTCGTTAATTACCTTAATTATCCGTTGGAGAATATATCTGCTGCCAACCTAAGGAATGTTATACTCTTAACTTTTCATTATCCGCATTCCAATTAATTACCCTATCATAAATAATGGGTAGGATTCTTCACCCTTCCGGAAGAGATACAATATTATTATTATTGTTTAAGTAATTAATAATACTTTTGTGTGTGTTGGTTTAATTTTTTTTACAACTCATTTATTGCGCCACTCATTTTAGTATATTGTCCGCATATTAATTATCTGTGGGAAAGGAACATAGAGCGTATTCATTTCAAAAGCGAGAGATATCCATTGCGGGGCAGGCGAGGCATTCATTGCATTAAAGGCTATTAAGTGCATTGATGGTTCTAATCTATTTCTCAAGTGGTTGTTGCTTCGGTCCTACTGCGTTCTGGCCGACTCAAATGGCCAATGGTGTATTTATGATGACATCAAACTATGATTTTGATTTGGCTATTATTAAGTAACGATGAAGGAGAGATTTCATTAAAATTTTATCTTTATAGGGCCTTTAGAGAGAAAATATATCTCACTGATATAATAAATTTTATTTGTATTTTATATCATCCTTTCTTCAGAATGTTCAAGTGAAATTAATATATCAGAAGGATAGAGGAGCGTTGTGAAGGCGTCAAGTGACAAATAAATCCCTTTTTGAGGCAATCGATTTCGCTCTATTTAAAGCTGAAAGTAAATATAAAAAACAAATCTATAAACTTACCTACTTATAAAGCTACAAACTTTTCTTTGTCTTCATCGGACGGATGGAATCATATATTTTATATAATATATTTATTTTGATAATACCCCATTTGTTAGCTGTAAATGATAACGTCTTCTGAGTTGGCAACCAACTTAATTAGAGTGTAAAAGGAACCAAAACTTCATTATCAGTGAAGGCTTATCTAATTCAGAAGCAACCCGAGAAGGGGGCAAAAAGGACCGTCCCCCCTTCCTCCTCCCTCCTGGGGCGCCCTGAATGAACCATATCAATATGTTTAAAAATTAAAACAAGTTTCTCTAAGTATACATCTTTCTTTTAAATGAATACAACAAATCTCTATGGGGGCTTTGCTTCCCGCCTCCGGTCCTGGGGATTAGGTACGTCACTGACTCCACTTAAGATCTTAAGAATTTGAATATTTTTTTTTTAACCAAATATTAATCCTCAAAATAAATAGGCAATTTCAATTTCATTTTAAATTTTTTGAATGAATGAATTTCTCTTTACATGTTGAGGAATTGAAAACAAAGAGCTGCAGCAGAAAGAATTATTATTTAGGTGATATTTTAAATTTCATCATCTTTTAAATAAATTTTGAAATATTTGAAATTTTATTACCTTCTATAAATAAATCTTTCAATTAAAAATAAATATTTTGTTGGATTCAATTCCTCAACACTAAGTGAAATTTAATATTACAAAAAATAATGTAATAAAATTTCAAAAATTTTGCAAACCTCAGACTCCTTCATAAGTGGATTATATAAAATTTATTTGTTATCCTAAATTTTTGAGTTACGAAATTCAATTTAAACCCATTGTAAATAGATCTCGAACAACGCGGTTTTGTATACCATGAACGTTTCTAGAAACATATTAATCGCGTTATACATGCTATTCCTGTATTTTAAATACATTTCAATTCCTGATTATTTGCCTCCTTGCAGCCGCTCGACGAGTAGAAGTATCTCTCTCTGCATTGACACTTTTTTACAGGTACTACCTGGTCGATGTTCTGCCAAAATAAAACTCATCATTCCTCCAAATGTTTGCCGCAATACAAGGAAATCATCTTCCCTGCTGGAATCCCCATGCCGTTAAACTCGTGACTAGTAGAACTAATCAATTCCACTCTTCCTTTATTCCCATGACCTCCCGTGACTGGAACAACCTCCCTAAAACTTACAATTTCCAATCTTTCAAATCCAACCTCAACAAGCAGCTTTTTAAGTCCTCCCTCTCTCTTACTCCTGTTCTTCCTGGTTGCATGTGACCACTGGTCTTTATAGGACCTTAGGACCTTATGATTCCAAATCCAAAAAAAATATTGAAATTTTCTTTTTTTTTTTCTTTATATAAAATTAAATTTGCTTGTAATAAAAAATTTTTTATTTATTCATAAACTTTGTCAAAATATGCAAAGATTTTGTTTGGCTAGTAATTCAGAATGAGTATAATTAATTTCGGGAAAAGGGTT
>JAAAKE020158857.1:0-12172 GCA_010014785.2 Anisolabis maritima
TGGGAAAATATTTTTGTGAATCTCTTTAAAAAAAATTTTTAATTTCAATTCAAACCTAAAATCTTAATTTATTATATTGTATATTATTATCAAATGAAAAAAGCCCGAGGTCGATACTTCTAGTATAGTAAAATTTACCTTCGGGAAAATGTCCTAAAAATTATTTTTATTATATATTTTATATATTATATTTTTTTAATATCTATCAAAAATATAAAAGTCCCACTAATTTAAACTACTCATCAAATGTCACCCAAATCCCTGATTATATAAACAAAATTTGGGACGAATATAGCATCAAAGAGAATAAGGGATTTTTAAAAAAAAAAGGTGAAAAGAGTTAAGATATGTAACAGCAGATCATACAATTAAATATCCTAATATTTAATATTTTACGGTATATTGCAATCTTTATAACAGGTATATTTTTATAATGATTAATCTGTTGGCTTGTATGTTTGGTGTGTTTGGTATAAGCAGGTGAGATAGCGAGAGCACATTCAGGTATTGTGAAGCCTGATCCGGATGCTGCTCGGGGCGAGAGACTCTGGGCTGTAGCTAGGCTTTCTCTAGAAAGGCATGACCCAGCACGTGTGCTCTATCGGCACGAGATGACTCGCCTTCACCTCATCAGAGGTAAAAACTTCATTAAAGTTTTTTTATATTTATAATTAGTCTCTAGTCAACTTTATGACGTTCGTTTGAAATCAGCTTTAACCTATCTGTGATACTGATGATGTGATGTGTTATTTTATTTATTTATTCATTTAATTTATTTAAGTCTTCTGCTTATTGCCTTTTTTGTATAAAAGCTCTTCCAACGTTTTCTCTCTGCATCTTTTTTCGGTTTGATGTGTTCTCCATGCTAGTAATAGATGATATTGCAAAAGTCTCCTTATATTATACCTTCACTCATATATTGGTGTGCGCGAGATGGGTCCTGAGTCCTGGTGTAAAGATCACATCCGCATTATGCCCAATCAAACAAACTCATATCGCAAAATATTTTTATTGATATATTAACTGAGGCTTTACAGTCTATAGAGCGTTGTTTGAAAACCACCAACTATTTCAAAGTAGTATGATATTACCAGCTGTTTTTGTATTTTACTCACTTATGTTAGCCAAAATTTACTAAGAACATTAAAAAAAAATTTTGCAATGGCTTTTTTTTAAACAACACCTATTATATTATAAGTATAATAATTTATATATTACTAGTGGACTTTTAGATTGGTTCATTTACAAGTAAATAAGAATATATACCATTTATCTATAAATTAAAAAAAAAAAAATCTAAAATAGAAATTATAATATTAAAAATGAACAATTTTAAAAATTTATTTTTTTAATATTGTGAAAATTTCATTAACACAATAAAATTATCAATAAAATATATTTAATTCAAATTTCAGTTAGATAACAATAATAATTATCATATTTGATTAAAATATAGGCTATATTTATAGAATTAGAAAATATAATTAAAACAAAATTTGCCAAATTAAGTTGTATAACTCAATTGAATTAATTATCTACCATTATAGTAATGCTTATTAAACTAATTACATCTCCCCTCTTCTCGAATAAAGTATATAGACAAACAAACATTAACAAAAACACGAGTGGCGTGTCTCTTCAGAAGGATATTAGCCCCGGCCAGAAGCAACACATTGAATGAAAACAGAAGCAGATCAGAGAGACGGCTCTCAAGTGGAATTCAGAGAGAAACATTCCCTTAACCCTCAGAAAATTCTCCCAAGACCCATTCAACACTGCACCTTATTAATTGAGGCTTAACGCTGTTTCCAATTACTCTACCATTGATGTTAGAGCTTCTCTGCTCTCTCACCAGCCGCCTTAATCGTGCGTCTTTTTACACCATCCAAAAAGGGAGAACTGAGTATTCAGACTTCCCTATTTATTTCAAAACAAAAATTTACTTGTTATTAAACATATTTTTGTGGTTTGTTTAAGTCATAAGTTGAAAATTTTACTTTTATATACAAGTAGAATTTTTTTTTTTTTTTTTTAACTTTCACGAATATGTATTGTAACCGTCCAAAAATTCAATCTAGAGATTTTGATTGTTCTTGACCTTTTGGATCTCCCTGAGTCCAAAAAATACCATTTTTCGAATTATGTCTGTGTATCTGTGTGTTAACACGCTTAGCACGCTTTTTACAAGTTTCAGCAAAATTGGAGATCTCCAAATTTATTAAATCAAAATCGGAGAGCATGGTTAAAAATTGGTCCTCTTCTGACAACCCCAAATGGTAGTTTACCTAAAGCGTTAATTACTTGCCCTATATTGGATATACGAGTAAGCCGAAAGGAAGACATTTCTGATTTTACTTTCTCTCATTTATATATGTAATATATATATATATTATATAGTGAGAAAGTATTACGATCGTAAAAAAAAATCGTTGACGAGATTTTAACAGAAAAACACGGTGTGAGGTTCCTGAGTCTAAAAAAATGGTCTGTCTTTATGTGTGTGTCTGTTTGTCTGTCTGTGAACAAGATTTTTCAAAAACGAAAAAACATACGAGGCTGAAATTTGATATTTAAACTAGATACCCACGTTGCATGCCCCCCAAAGCTTTTAAATAAAATCGGCTAACGGGTACTTTTTTAGTTTTTTTTCGATTTTCTCAAAATTCGCTCTAACGATTTTGATTAAAATTCATAAATCAATTATTTAATAAATGATCTTGGAAATGTATTAATCTTTATCCCCACCAACATTGTTTGGGGCGCACTTTATTCTTGTACGTTTTTAGGGTTTTTGTTATTTTCTCTTAAACTACTCTAGCGATATTGATTAAATTGGCTGTATATTGAACGGCTACCTAGGAGGCCCGACGCAAAAAATCTTATGTAATAGCACATCATTCAACTTTCTTTATTTTAGGTAAGAGAAAGTTATGTGATGTGCGTTTAGTCGGATTTTCTTTTTATATCCTTTTAAACTCAAACTCAGGCGCTTCTAAAACTCATCATCTAATAATTTATTCATGTCAAAATCTGGGAGCAGAATTTTTCCAATTTAATTTAATTTAATAAACTTTAATAAATTCATATCGCTATTCAATTAAAAACTGAAAGCGTTTCCAATCATACCAAATGATTAATGATTTTTCAATGTTTTTAATATTTTCCCTCTTAGAGTTTCCAGGTGGAAAGAAAATGTTGGGAAAATTAATGAAAATAATCTATTAAGAGAGTTCTTTAGAATATTGACGCGTGTAGCACAATTGAAAGGTATTTTTTTTCCAGAATTAGCTGCCCCGAGTACTAATGACCCGGTGACTAGCTACATGACCCTTCCAGAGCACGTGGCCTCAATCACCGACCGAAGGGCTACCCGCTATAGGGGTAAATCTATTCATTGTTAATTTCCTTTTTCTAAAGAATAGATCTGGTAAGCACTGTTCCTATTAATCCGAATTTGCACACTGACTCCATTTCCTTTTTTATTTTTTGAATCTCATTATTTCTACATCATTTTTTCTCTTCTTTAGAAGAGTGATGGAGATTCTTTTTCCTATGGGTTATTCATAATTGAATTCGAAATTTTGTCAAACATTTCATTTAAAATAAAAAAAGAGATAAAATTATTTTTTATGGTTTTTATAATTTTTTCTTTCTTCTTGAGGAAATAATTATTTTCAATCAGTTACAATGTTTTATTGCTATTTAATTAATTAAAAATAATGTTATCTTATAAGAAAAGATTTGTTTAATAATTTTACATCTACAAGCATTAAATTGAAAGAACGGCCCTATTGACCACCAAAATTTTCTCACGGACCATCGATTGGGGATCGCTGGACTAAATTGGACGATAGAGCGATTCACACTCTATTAAAAGCTGCTTCAATCATAGCTTCATGCTTTGGTTCAAAATATTTTCATGATTTTTTTAAAATTTGTTCATTACTATAACTCAAATTTTTTAATTTTCTTATCCAAAAATTTGAAATTGTAGCTAATTATTAAATTTCACTTTTACTTCTCAACAATATACAATATGTGTAAGTTTATCAATTTTCAAAATCCAAATTTCCAAGAAACTTCAGCTGAGGCCAAAAAGGGTTTTAGATAATCTCATCTGTGTGACTGTGTGTCTCAGTCTATAGAGATGATAGCGACCATATGCCTTCAGGGGAAAGAATATATTAATATAAAGCCACTCAACCTAGCATAAGTAGCGTTTCATTTGAAATTAAAACCTGAAAGATTAGAATACCCCAACTATTAACTTTTTAGAGCTAATATTCATTATAAAATTGTTTTTTGATCAACCTTAGTAAAAATTTTTTATAACTTTGACGCTATAGTTTGAGTATGTACACGCTCCAAGTGCTGCTAGTTTATTATGCGGAACAATTTTAAGTTGGTGAGCAACGCCTTTTTAAAGTGATTGTAAAAAAGATTCGAAATTTTTTTTTTAATTTCGGTATTTATTGTTATTTAAAAAAGTTTTTTTTTTTTTTACTTTTAAAATTTAAAAATAAAAAAATTTAAAAATTTCTTATAATTATGATTTAGCTTTTTCAGAATTACAATATTTTGCATATTTTTCACATATAATTAAAAAACGTGTTTTATGTTTAATTGATTCATATTGCATTTTTTAAAAATTACAATATTTTGTATATTTTTCAAACATATTATTATATGTGAAAAATATACAAAATATTGTAATTCTGAAGAGGCTAAGACCGAAATCATCATTATAAGAAATTTTTAATATCCTAATGTTTAAAATAAAAAAAAAATTTGGAAACATTATTTTACATATTAATTAATGAATGTTTAATTTAAATAAAGAGTCGAATTGAAAATCTGTAATTTGTTAGAAAAACCGTCGCGCCTTTCCCACTTTAATTTATATTTTATATTATATAAACAAGTGAGAGGTTTTATATATTAGATTTACCTAAATATCTAGATAATGCATTATTAAATGGCATTATTTATTTCAGATTCTAACCAAGTGCTCCATAATTTGGCTACCAAAGTCCCACTTGACTGCTCCACATGTCATCTCTTCAACCATTCACCTAAATAAATTATACATTTTATTGTTTTATTAGTGGTCATCAACATCAATATCTCTAAATTAAATAATAAAATATTACTCTATCTTACTTGGATTTTCTCATCCATGTAAGATGATTAGGGGAGGAGTTTTTATTTATTTTTAATATATTCAGGTGAAGTTGTAGAGAGAAACCAGCAGATTTTCAGGCAACATTATAGATAGATCGAGCAGCATAACATTGCTCATTAACAGTGAACAAAAATTAATTTATGCTTGAACTTACGTCTTTTATTTATTTAAAATAATAATTTAAAGAGGATGTATCTATTACTTGTTGAAAAATTTTTCAAAAAAATTCCTAAAAGAAGCCTCTTCTTAAACATATTTTAAATAAAAGACGTAAGAATAAATTAATTTTTGTACACTGAGAATGGAAAAACGTTATGCTGATTGAAATATCTCTAGTAAATAGGCTAAAAGTCTGCCGGTTTCTCTCAGCTTTGAAAACGATTGAAACACACTCTCCTGATAAAACTCTATTTCTGGATTTCATTAAACAAATTTTCTAATCCTGGATTTATAGTAAATAATTAAATTAACAATATAATGATTTACCCTATAAGCAAGTTTTGTACAAGTTTTAGTGACGCAATCAGAGTATAAAAATTTTTTGAATGATATCTAAAATTGAAAATTTTGTAAATTTTTTTCACTTCCCAAAAAAAAATCACTGTTAACCCTTTCTTTGTTTTATAAGATTAAGATATATATATATATATATATATGAACAAATACAAAAATTAAGAAATTTTGTTGGTGTTTAAAATTTTGGAAAATTCTATTTTGATTTATATATAAAGTTCCCTAGAAGGTACATACTCAAAAAAATTTCAAAGGGAGGGTAAAATTATATATTTGAAAAAAAAAATCAAGAAAAATTATTTTACTTTGGTTATATATGTTGTTATAAATATATACTTAATATCAAGTATTAGGAAATTCGGACTTTTGTTACTACCTTCTCTACTGCTGTTATTGGTAAAAAGATGAATTAAAAGAAAAATCGGCATTTCACTAAATATACAAAACATTGGTATTTAATTCTGCTACTTACTTATGCAAGTATTGAGGAATTTTGACTGAAAAGCTCAGTGAATACCCCACTACCAAAATTATGAAGTTTACAGCGCCCTTAAACTTAGGCCATAATTTTGAAATAAACTATGACAATTGAATAATAAAAGCCTGAACTTTCAAATTATCGTAGAAATATCGCATTTTTACTAGTAAATTCGTGATATTACAAATTTTGGATATTTACAATAACATATACATACAGTTAATATTATGTATTTATATATTGGATTTTTTATTTGATTGATCTAATATTTTCATATATATATATAGAGTATGTTATATTGTTTATTTATTAATAGATATTAATTATAAGGTGTTATAACTTGAGTGCCCACAGTTAACTTTGTAATCATTACAGCTACCAAGTCAATCAAATAGGAAAAATAGTAGCCTACTATTTTTTATAACAATTGAAAGGGTGAAAATACAAAAGAATATTAGTATAGTATTATTTTCCAAAACAAAATTGTTCTATAGAATTCTATCCTGAACAAAATACAACATAGCAAAAAATTCACAAATAAATAATTTATTAAAATAATTTTCAAGTTTTGTTCTCCTAATTAAATTTCAATAATTTATTTTTAAATTATTTTCTTATGGGTTTAAAAAGTGTCTTTAAAAATAACCATAACCCTTTGAGCACTCTCCCTTTGTAGGTCTCTGTTGCCTAATATTCTTTTTAAGCGGAGCAAACCATTGTGCTTGTCCAAAACCTGCGGAATTTCAGGGTAATTTTATTTTTTCAAATAAATTCTTTAATTTATATATTTTTTCTAATATTTCCTTCTCCCTCAGATATTTCAATATTGGAGCATTTATTTTATGCAATAGAAATTTGTTCAAAGTCTACCACCACTGATAACATATAAATCAATAATTAAGTAAATAAATAATTGTGAAAAGGCTTTAAAAATATTTAATGTGCTGTGCATTCAAATTTTATCTAGCGATATAAAAAGTTTCATAAAATTTTGTAGAGTTGTATTTTCAATTAATTTAAATAGAATGTAGAATAAACATATTTAGCTCAAAACATTCATACAAATCTATCTAGATGGAATATAGGAAATATAAAATTTCTTGTTTTTATTTTGACATATGTAAATATTGTAATTCATAATTATTTGAACTGAATTTATAGTTATATATAATAATAAAATAAAATTGTTTAGTATGTTAAAATTATATCATATTCTTATTATATACATACGTGATCAAAATATACAATTTTTTTATTATTGTTTTGTGATTATTATAAACTTTCAAAGTTTTTAGTTAATAAATTATTGTGTGTTAAATATTATTGCTATAATTTCTTTAAATAAGTATATTATCCCTGACAAAGGTAACTACTTTTTTGCAATATAAATTATATAATATCCCTACCCTGTAGAACAGAAATTCCCAACTCTAATTGTTGAAATATTATTGACAAAACATATGAATATTAAAATAAATAAAACGTTATTTTTTTATTATTACAATGTTTCAAGAATTTTACACCATTGTCAATTGTTTTGAATATTGATGTAGAAAGTTTAACATAACTTTAAAAGTTTCAAATAATATAAGAAAGAATATACGAAAAGAATTCAGATAAAAATTTACTTTATTACTTTCAATCTATCTTCATTTATTTTTCTTTAATTTATTTTTATATTATGAAATTTGAAAAGTTGACATAAGAATCTAAATTTTTCTGATTATTCTGTTCTTAATATAATTTATTCAAATTAAATAAAAAATATGATTAACAGTATACCATTATATACCATCACATAATAACAGGGTGAAGCTGAAAAACTGAGAAACCTACTGCTGTTGGCTCCATGGATGCGTAAATATATTAAACATATTTTTTCCTTATTTAATTTATAAAAAAAAAGTAAATATCTTCATATACACACTTTAGACAAAAAGTTGGTAGAGTATTATTTCTTAGGACTTGACAATTGTAGCTTTTGCCAGGATTATTGTTTTGGGATATGCCATATAAGGATAATTTTAGTTTTTTTTTTTTTTTTTTTTTTCTTGATCAAAATTTCGTTTTAACTTTTTTTCTTTTGCAAGATTTTTTCCTATTTTTATGTTTATTGTTTTCTTAATTTTATTTGCCTTTTTGTACAAATTGAACATTCTCTTTGAAATGCTTTAAGAAATATTAGATTTAAAAAATGTTCCGTCCCCATTTTCGCGCCCCTGATATAAATTTTCAAACAACCATTATTTTGTGAATCTTTTTCTATCAATTTGCAAAAAGCAAGCATTCGTGTTGATTGAATTAAAAAATTTTTTTTTTAATTATAAGAGGGTGATGTTTTCTAATATATTTATTTATTTATATTTCTGAATGGGATTTTCATTAAGGATAACTTAACCCTTTAGCCAACCCACTTTATAATATTTTATTAATTACTTTTGTTTACAATTAGAAGAATTGGCACTATAAGTATTAAATAAAAAATAAAAAAATACTCCTCCCACATCTCAACACACAGCCATCTTCTTGATTAGAAAGGAGGTCATTATATTCCCCAATTTACTGGAAAAGGGGAAATAAGATGGAAATCACGGATGTAGACGACATGTATATAATAACAATAGCCCCATTAATTCTATATGGATCTTGGAGTCTGGATTTAAATCTTGTTTGTTATTTATTTTTTTTTTATAGGCTATTTATTTTAAGTCTTTTCGGCATCTGAGGCCATATAGTCATTAAACGGTATATACTGTATCTATTTATGATACTAATTATCCAAACATATTTATTTATATCAAATTATTCTTTTTTTATTTTTTGGGCATCTGAGGCCATTTAGACTCCGTCTTTATTTATTTATACCATTTGGTACCCAATATAATATAAATATATTTTTGTCGCTCAGGACATGAAACAAACCACATTATATTAAATGGCATCCTATTGATTTAAATAAATTTTCATCCGACTACCTGGGATCCGAACCCACAGTCCTTGAATTTTTTAGATTCTCGAGTTGGGGGTGCAATCCTTTATGAATAATTATCATAATAGTTAAGGAGATAGTTTGATTTTTAAGGATTTCAAATCATGTCCACTGGCTAGGCCTATTATTGCCAAAAGTTGATGCTGCCTTTGATTAAAAGCTTGTTTAAATCTGTCAAGCTGTTCGGCATAATCGTGTCCACAGAATCAGACATACAAATGAGATTGTCTAAATAACTCTCAAGGAACTTCAAATGAAAATTGGAGTTTTTCCTATTTTTTTAATTTCTAGTCTGGCATAAAAAGCTATTAATATTTTTGTATTTGAGAAAAGTTGCTACAACTCTAATTTGAAACTTTTTATTCTAAACCCAATGGAGCGAGCTTCAGGGCCTGAATTTTTTTCAAAAAAAGCATGAAACTGATTAGCTTTGTTTCTGATAGAACTCAGAAATAGTAATAAAGTGTCTGCAATTAATGATAATTATATTAGCTATTATCAGGACTGTTGATAGGGGGTGGAGGCCATGCGGAACTGAAACCAGAGAGTTTGGTCTGATATAAAGGTCGGATTTTGAAGTAGGGAGAATTAATTTTTTTTAATTATTAAATATAGATTTCAAATCGGAGCCCGAATACTCTCGGCGGTTCAATCTAGGAACTCATCCAGGAGATCCATGGGGCCCGGTTTCCCCTCTCGTCCTCCCCTAAAAATATTTCTGGTTCTTGGGGTAATCCATTTTTATTGTTACTAATTAAGCGTTTATCTAAATATTTTATGAAAGCACTGGACCCACTTTTCACTAACACTAAAACAATAGATTGCAAAGAAAATTTTTTTGCAATCGCAAGACTTTCTTTGTAAGAGAGAAAGTAAATATGTTCGCCAATATCTTTTTAAACATGAAGTCTAGCATAAACCTAGGAATTATCATTGTTGTAGTGAAGCGAAATGTAGAAACGAGACGAGAAACGACTACGAGACTCTCAGTTTTTAGTGAAAATTTTTCTGGTTTTTTTTTTTTTTTATTTGATTTATATGTATGTATATATCCTAATTATATAAAATCCTAACAAATAATAGATCAATCCTGAGCTCATACCGCTTAACGCCGAATCATGTATTTTTTAATTTTGATTTCCTTTATGAACCACACATGAGATAAGACAGGATATAAGGATATTCTAATTTTAAGGGGTCTTTATATGAAGCTTCATGGGGTATTTTCAATTTTTTGCCCCCCCCCCTCCACCTCCAGGGTTGGGTTTGACAGTGTTTAAGGTTTTTTATTCTCTCTATACCAATATATTTATTTTTAATATTAATTGCAATATTTATTTATTATTTTTTTTCAATATAAAATATTTTATTTACTGGAAATAATTTTTAAAATGTTTTTTGTTTTGGACAGGAAAATTTCATTATCGCCTATTTGACAAACAAATAAAACTTGAAAAATTATTAATAGCCCAATTAATTAATAAAATTTTTCCATCACATGAGTATAACTTTGTTCTCAGATCTATTCCAAAAAACGAAAAATAAGATGGGGAAGAAAATCTTCTAAAGAAGTCAGTCAGATCTATTCCAGGGGGCCTACTGTTTCTAATTTATTATTATGATATTAATTTCAATCGAACTTGCAAAATGGCACTGTTTATGTATTAGAGAAATTTAATTTTCATTAATATTGGCGGCCTCGAGATGGTGTTTTCACAGCAGTAGGGGTGCTTTGGTGTAAGGGTAATATATCCGTGGCGAAAGTGGAAGTTTCCCAGGCACAATTTTTTTCTACTTTTTTTTTAGGATTTAAGGTAAAATTTCCAGCCCTAAAAAAGTGCCACCCGGGGCAACCCTCTCCTAGCTACGCCACTATTCTCTGGGAGGCATCAAATATGCCCAGTCAAAACAATTATCTTGGATATATTATTAATTATTGTAGTATTTGAACAGTAGATCTCAAGGACTCAATAAAGCTTAGTAAGAAGCTGTTTCCTTTTGAAAAATTCGCTAAAAATTAAAATTGAATATTAACTATCAACTTTGAAATAGATGGTGGTTTTCATATAAGATTCTAAAGCACCAATCAATATATAGTTTAAAATAATAATAAATATTTAATAGATGTGTATGTTGAATAGACATAAATTGTGCTTATGAATTCGAACCAGGATCTTCTACCTTCGCAGCCGAAGGTACCATATTCATGCAAACTCAACACAACCATCTCGCAAATATTCTTATCTTAAAAGGTAAAATCGGTCAACCAGAAGCATAAGCGGATCCTAGGGGAGGTTTATATTTGAATGCTTTCTCTTTCGAAGTGAAAAATTAAAGAATTTATAAAAAATATAATCGAGAAAAAAATTGATTTAAATGTGGTTTATTTGCATAAAAAACAAAATTTCGACCACTCATTCAATACAAATTGAACCTGAATAAGGTAACAGAACGAGCGGCCGAAAAATGTATTTTTTGAAAATAATCCAGAAATATTGTCTTTAATAATGAAAACAACTGTGAATTCAATTCCAAAAAATAAATTTTTTTTGTTAATTTTCTTTCTATTTTTATTTAATTTTTTAGAAATATTTGATATGTATAAATTATAATTTTTAAATTTATTCCTATTTAATTTTAATACTTTTAAAAGAAAAGTTCTGAAGATATTCATTTTGTTTCATTTCTCTCTCAGAGATTTTATTTTAAAATTCATAGAGAATTACATTCTTATAAAACAAGCACAAGAAAAAGTTAACATTATAGAAGGGAATGCAGAATGAAATATGATCAATTTGTGTAGCGAAAGGAACCGTCAATTGTGCTACGTTCTAGTAGCTACGTTATCTCATTTCTCACTGAAAATGGGACAACTTGAAATAAACTGGAAAATGTACCCGAATCTCCATTTCCATCTCTCTCTTATTTGTCCTTTCCTTTTTTTTTTTTTTTTTTTTTTTTTTTTTTTTTTTTTTTTTTTTTTTTTTTTTTTTTTTTTTTTTTTTTTTTT
>JAAAKE020158868.1:0-12171 GCA_010014785.2 Anisolabis maritima
AGACAGAAGAATAAATTATCGAATTAAGATTTTCAAACATTAATTTAAGTGAAAGCAAGTTGTTCAACTTTAGCTTCACGGGCTACTTTCAAAACCTTCGCGGTCGACGTGTTGGCCACCCCTGATATATACTGCTAATGAATATTAATTTTAAAAAGAATGCATTATCACGAGCATGTTTTTTTTATTTTTTTATTTAATAGAAGAACTAAAAAAGAGATTTTATAATAAATGAATATAATTTTAGAATGCACTTCTTTAAAAGAAATAAAATTTAAATAAATTTTTTTTTTGAAAAAGAATAAAAACTTGATATAAAAATCAATTATTATATTATATTTGAATTTCCAAAACCTAATTAAAGTAAATAAAAATATCTGCCCTAAATGATTCATATTCATTGATCGAGTCGTTTAATGGCGTTTTGAATTTTATTCTATTTAACAGTGCTTTAGTTTGGAGCTATGATATCCACGCACACAGATCTTGACAAAAATACTACAACTGCTCCCCCTCGTTACAAACCCTGTTTGTCAGTGAAGCGCAACACCAGCAACGCTGCAGTAGTTTGCATTACCCCTCCGCGACAAAACAGTACTAAAGAAATTTAAAATAGAGTATAAGTGTTCCTCATTTCACTTCGAAAAGGCAGTTAGAAATTAAATTAGATTAGAAAACTAAATTAACAACTAACCGCTCGGGAGTAACGGATCAGAAAAAGCGCACTAGAAACTTTTTGAGATTTTAAAGGACTTCTAAATTGTTAAGCTGTTAAAGCTGAGTAATCCTAAAATATAATGATAATGAAACGAAAATTTTTTTAAAATATTTTGTACTGTTTGTACTTTGTTCAAATTTCTCATATGTGAGCTAGTGTTATGGTTTACTGACAGCTTTTGGGTAGAAAAAAGCCCTGGAACGTTTGAAGAAAGGAGATTCAGTCTTTGGGCTCAAATAAAATCATTTTATAAAAAAAAGGCTGCAGAACATTTCTTTTTAAAAAATATAAAGTGTATAAAAAATGTTATAAATAAAGGAGAGAGAAAGTAAAAAAAAGTGAAGGTGGGGGGGGGTTAAATGTAAATTTGAGGGGACCCGAACATGGAAAATTCATTTAAAAAAAAGGACAAAATATTTGGACCAAAGAAGAATAGAAAGAAAATTAGAATTGTATACGAGGAAAGAACCCTCTCATCAACATCCTAGCTATACCAATGATTATATTCTCGTATTATTTCCAAAGTTTTTATTCTCTTTTGGATTATGAAATTCAAATTATTTATTTATTCTCTGGGGGATTAAATAAATTTAATTAAATAAAAATGCAATTTTTTTAACTGTTAGAAAAAAGATCCATCTAGAATGTTATTTCTTTGATAATATATACTCTAATTCTTTGAAAAACTTTTCATATAAAGATAAAATGGAAGAAAAAAAGTATTTTTTTATTGATTAGCTACATCAATGGATCTATCAATAAATAAATGATTAAAAGCTCACTGAAAATGACATATCAGAGTTAAGATGAATTTTTTAATAAAAAGATAAATATTGTTCATATTTACCCGTTAGAATCGTCGACTAGAATAGCTTAAAAAATAAATAAATAAATGATAGATCCATTGGATGCTTATTTTCAAGAAATGAAGATTATGAGTCTGCATAATCAGGAGGCATAAATGTAACAAAACTGAAAAGATTACTTGGCGTAGAAGTGGCAGACGATGTCAAATTTGTTGTTGTTGCTGCTGCTGTCGAGCTGAGTTCATCGCCGAGTTGTTCTGAATAATAATGTGGAGTGCTTAAATAGTCAAGAAGGCGACGAGGCAATGGGAGACTTGGAATTAAATCACGACGAACTAATTTCAATATCACAAATCTAAAAAAAAAAAAAAAAAAAGAAAAACTTATTTATACATCATTTACTATCATTTCATGTTTATGAGAAGTCATCTTAATCTATCTACCTGCACATGTGTTGAAGACTTTGCACTTGTTTAAATCTTGAGACGGGATGTAACAATTGGACTCGCATCGGGCCTAAAACGGGACGACGATGAAGGAAAAACAAATAACGACCGCTACGAGAATGTTCAACAGCATTTTCTATAAACTCAACAATCGTGTGGCTTTTGAATTTGGTACAACTGCCGAAACTGAAGTTGCCTGGAAAAGGAAAAAAATACATTTTTCCAATAATCAAAAGAAATGAAAGGAGAGAAAGAGTAGATACAATTAGCAAAATTTTCTTAGCCATTTAGACGCCGGTGGCTTGAGAAATTTCGGGAACAGTTGGATAGATAGTAAAAAAAAAAAAGAAGAAATCATTCGACGTTCCGATAACAACTTCTTAGCGAATCAAAATAATACCTAATGTTGGTTTTTTTATATAATGAAAAAATATATAATTTTATAAAACTTTTTTATTCAATACAGTCTCTTTTTGGTTTCTCCACTCTTAGAGTAGAAGTTCTCGAAACGTCGATTGACTATTTTCAGTTCATTTTTTTTCACTGGCTACCTGGTCAAATATTCCACATTTATTTAAATCAGTGTTTCTCATCCTTATTTGTCTTCACTAAAGGGGGGAGTGAAATAACAAAACTTTGAAGGTGAGGAAAATAAAAGAAAGAATTTAGTATTTTTTTTATCCTGACATTTCGGTCTTGATTATGACTATCGATATAAATATAGAATCACAATTTCATTTATATAATTATTAATAATTGTGAACTTATCGCCAGCCCTAGAGAGCTCTGAAGATGATCTTTTAATCAAAACTGGAACGTCAGCATAGAGGGGCAGAACAAATCTAAAAAATATTATTTATTATATTATTGATATATTATTTTCTTCTATTTTCTTCTCCTTTAACATGCCAGCTCTTGATATTTACATTGTCAAAATATTTTTATTTTTTTTTACTAAACAAAATTCTTTTCATCTAGGTGCTCCTCATATAATTTGATTTGTCATTCCAGACTCAGGGTCTCGTTGCTCGAAACTTTTTTTTTGAATCTCAAATTCACTGTTCGCTTTTTGCGTTTTTATCTTGAACATTTCGCACCCGGATACCAATCATAGTGTGAGGAACGCTAAACTAGGCCAAAATATTCAGAAAAATAATTATTAAAAATTAAATATTTTCTAATATCGGTTAGTTTTTTCGAATTTTTTTTTCACTGCGCCCCCTCTAGGGGACGCGCCATTCAGAATGAGAAACGCTAATTTAAATTATTAGTGTAAGTGAACCCCTGACCCTTGGTATAAGAGAGCCTTGTCTCTATTCCAAGTGGCAGTGGCCATTATTATTTAAAAAGAAGGAAGGAAATGGTCACCTTGATCATGTTCAATCCGGACATGGCGAATGCATCCATTCAGTTTAAAAGTTAAAGAAAAGATATAGTGATCGTCAGAACTATCACGGACGATAAACGAGCCGTCAGGCTCGTTAGACAGAATTCGCTCGGCCGCCTCACTGCTAATCGGTCCCCAATACCAGCCATAATCTTTGACCTTTTCAATGCTCGATGCAAAATCCATGGTACTTGGCTCTTCCTCTCCTTCAGCTTGTTGTTGTGATGGCGATGTCGGTATTGGTTCAGGTTCCTGTTCTTCTTGGTTGGCCGTCGTCGTCGTTTCTACTCCAGGTGTGGTCTCTTTAGCCTCGTTTGAAGGCAACGGAGGCAAGGCTCGAGTCAAAAAGGGGGCTTTGGTTTCAACATCTTCAACTATTACAACATCGTTTGATGAACAAACTTTACGTATACGAAAAAGATTACAGAGTGTTTGTTTTAAATGGCTAGAAAAAGATTTTTTATTATTATTTGTTTCTGACTTGTTCTCACAGGTTTCTTTGGTTTTTTTATTTTTCATACTAATAGAAAATGTATTTTTTTTATGTTTCTTATGATTGTTATTAATATTGTTATTATTATTTTCAGTGTTTCGATTTTTCGAATCCTCATTATTCGTGCCGGAATAGAGATTATGCAAATATTGCCGAACCTCTTGTAATGTCATATGAATAGGTTCGGTGGTATTGCATTCTATTCTACGATTGGCCGAAGGTCCTGGAACACTATGGCGTTTGTTATTCCCCTCTCCTCCTTCACTAACTGAATTCGTTGTTGCTGCTGTGGCCGTGATTCGCATTGATGACGATGCTAGCCCTTCGCTTAGTAGTTCTTGATTATGTCGTCTCCGTTTCCGATGATGTCGTGGCTGCGGTTGTCGTCTATGTCTTGTCCGAGTCGCTGGCTGGACCATATCGATCGGCAATGCATAAATATCACTATCAAATGGAACATTATAAAGATCGCTGATCTCAGTAAGAATATCATGAGACATGGCCGAAGTGATAAAACTCGAATCATCTACTTTGTTTGTTCCGGTCACAGATAAAGAATTATGACTGCTTGACAAACGGGACGAAGATAAGGAACTACGCGATGGACAAGGACTATTATTATTATATGATAAAAGTTCAGGTGTCCAGCACAATCGCGGACCATGACGTGAAGAGAAATTGTGATTTTTGGTTTGTTTTTTGCTTGGATGACACATCTCTGAACATTCAATCGACCAGGTGGCTTTTGATGACAAACTGAGAGCTTCTTCGATTAGAGAGTGGACAAATTCAGACGCGAATTTCTCATAAACCTTCAAATCATCCCATTTTGGTGATGTTGGCCGACTATCTTGGAATTCTGGCGGTGGCTCAATCGGATCAATCGTTGAGTGATGTTTAGGATTGCAATTCGTGGTCGACGGAAAATCGGTCCAGCAACAGCCATTCGGTCCTTTTTTCAGAGTATTAAAATTCTCACTACACATTCCATCGTCTAACGAGGATTCGGATAAATTGTTATCTTCTAAATCGCTCTCCTGAAACTGAAAAGAATCAGTAGGTAAAAAACACTTAAAAGAAAACAATATAATAATAAAAATTTAAATTTTGTTAAAAAAAATATTTTACGATGCATCAGCAGCAAAGGCTCATATAGACTCATAATCATATCACATCCAAAAATTGGAAAATATATTTAAAGCATACGGAATCATCTATCATCATATTAAAGATAAATAAATAGATAAATAGTTAATAAATAATAAATGAGAAGAGATATCTTAATTAATATAGAATCCTAATTCAAAAATTAAAAGAAATTATCTCATTGAAAATAAGAGATTATATGCTTTTATTTATTAATTTAAATTTTGAATTGATGAGAGATGATTAACACATGAGACAGAGTGAGTTACTGATCGTAGAAGACATATCAGGCACATTTAGTTATTGGGAAGGTGATATAATGATAGGAGCCAAGCGAAGAAAACTAAAATTCGGTGACTGTGTCCTGGATACCCCACAGGGATTAATTCCATGGAAGGATGGAACAGATTTATATGTGTGAATAGCCAAATATTTTGATATAAATAAATATATATTGTATAAGTTTAAAAAAAATGCTTTCATAGGAGTATTTTCATTTAATTTTGATTTCATATATATATATATTAAATGTTTTTTTTATTTAAGTATTTTTCTATATTTTACTATACATATTTTTATATATTGTTATAATGTAATATTATTATTGTAAAAAAAAAAAAAGAAAGGCGGATGGGCTTTGACCTAAAGCCGAAAATAAAGAAAAAAAATTCCATGGATCCAGCGAGCGAGTGCGAAGGAGCAAAGGCCAGTCAGAGGGAGAGGTGGGAGTAGCCAATGTGCAGAAAACCCGAGAAAGTCTTCAAATAACTAGGTTTAAAGACAAGACATATCCTCGTCAAAACGTATAGAAGAGTTTATATTGGAGGGGTGTGGTGAACCACGGTTGGTAGGAAATCAGTGATAAGAGATTCTATAATCTTAATCGTAACTAACATGCTGGAGGTCCGCCTGCAGAATTTTTTTATTACAAGGTAAATAAAATAATATTTGCTCATGTCTTGCCTAGGGGTCTGCTAGCCCTATTGTTACGCCACACATCTACAGATAGGTTTTCCCGCGTAGAAGAACGCCAGTTGATATGAATTTTAAAGGATGAAAAAAAGAAAGGGTGCATGAGTCGAACTGTTAAGCAGCTAATACTGGATGTATAATTTTAAATTGTATTGTATTGTATTAGATAGATAAAACAATGAAAATAATGGGTAGTTTGTACCTCCATGGGAACAAGGCAACTGCTTGTGCTTGAAAGCGAACCACTATGACCACTTGTCAAAAGCAGACCGCTGTCGTCGCTCAAGAGAAACGCCTCCGAGGATCGAGCAGAATAAGTTGGAGGCGACTCCATTCTTCGGGTCATTCATTAGAGTTCAACATCATCACTATCTGAAAAACAAAGGATTATTCGTAAAAAAAATTTAGACATAATAGCAATGGCGTAGCTGTGAAGTGAAGGGGGGGGGGGGAGGATATCAGCCTTGTGATTTCAGGTTTAAAGTAAGGCGAGATGCCTCACGAGATGAATATTCACTTCCGATTGCATATCATTAGCAGAGGTGCATAAAATTCTAGGGATTTACTATTTTGGTCGGAGTTTTTTAAAAATAGTTGAAGGCAATATTTGAAAATGAAATAAAGATTCAAATATTCTTTCATCAAAAAAGTGATTTTATGCCACTCGTTTCGTCACTGTGTCTTCTTTTTACAAGATGCAACAGAGAGAAGAAGTATGCCGGCCCGTTGCAAGGTCTGATGCTGGGCGAAAGAAAACTAGTAAAAAAGGGAGGGGAAGAAATGCCAGCCAGATCGTGGTCGTCATCGTTTACATATCATTTTTGAATAAAAAGTGTCTTTGAAGTTTGTAAGAGTCTGAAAAAGACACAATAGGTGTTGAAACGTAGTACTGAAAAAAGAGGAATAAAATCACATTTTTTGATAAAAGGCTATTGTATAGTGGTGCTCAGATATAATACCTTAGATTTAAAATGAATTATTTTTAAAAAAGATTATAATCAATCAAAATTGATATTTAATTTAATTTTGGGAATAAAATTGAAATTGTGGTTTTAGCCACTGGCGTGTGTTTTCAATTTTGAATTTTTAATAATGAGATGGAGTCAAAAAAAGTCAAGACTTTGCAGCTAATTTTATTTAATTTAATTGATATTTAGGGAACTCGGCAGTATAAAAAGATTAAGAACCATTGGTCTAGGCCATTTTCAGAGCTGAAATATGAAAGCTTCACATAAAAGAATGGATGGATTAATTTTTGATCAACGAAAGAAATGGATGCAGAATCTTGTCTCTTGTTATCTCCGTCCACAACGACATCTCAGATTATTAATTAGAATATTAACAAAATAAAAGTTGAAAGTTTAAAATCCATTTTGCTTTGATATTAGAGAAATCATTGGAATCGCATCAAAGTAAATTATTAATATAAAAATATTAACTTATTTATTAGTTTGTATTTCTCTTTTAAATAATTAATAATAATAAACAATAAATATTATGTTGCAAATAATTTTCATGTATTTTTGTGGCCAGTGGCATTAATAATTATGTCCACACCATCTCTGCTCATTTTAAAATGAAAATAGAATTTTTTTTTAAGCTGATAGGATTTTTTCAGAATGAGCTAAAATTAAATTAACATGGTAGAAGGATGGTGTAACCTCAATTTCTTTCTAAATATGTACCTCTAATATTTGGCTATTTTATAGGCTGCTTTTTTAAAAATATTTTTGACGATTCCGTTGTTTTAATAGAAATATCAATTTTGTCTTGTTTTTCATGTGTTGTAAAATAATATATAACTGTTATCTGTTGAAAGAGTATTTTCTTTCATAATGAACGGTCAAAGAAATAAATTATCTTCTAATAAGATCAAAAAAAAATTGGGTGGAAAATTCTACGATAAAAAAAAATCAAGATTTTGCTTCGAAAAAATATTAATGATATGTATATAGAGTTCCCTCTCCATCAAAATAATGAAGTCAGTTTTTCGTCAATAATTGAAATGAAATTCAGTACATCTGAATACTTTATGACTCAATCGCCCCGTTTCCATTATCCTGCTGTCCCGTTTTGAGTGAAGAAATTATTTGTTATCAGCTTAACAATTTATAAAAAAAAAATCCAGTATAATAAACTCTTAAATTTTTTGACAAGTAATTTTTAAAAGAACGTAAGAATTCCCGACACCCTGAAAAGAAAAGATCCGTTGAAATATTTTAGTCGAGAATTTGGCCCTTAAAGTTTAAGAGGCGTAAACAAAATCTTTTTCATGTATGATTTAGTAAAATTATTTTTATTTGTATTAAAAATAAAAAAGCATTTTATAAAAGAGCATATTAGGGTACCTTCCAACTATTGTATTCCTTAAAAAAAGAGTGTCTTTTAATTATTAACATAGAGGGTTGTATCATATTTATTTAAATTATTGATTTTTTTATATTCACATGAAAAATTGAGATTTGTTTCTATTATGCTCAACATGTTTTTATTCTAAACTATGATGATGATGGTGATGAAATCATTCATTGGATGAGTCATTTTTAGAAAAACATGTGAATGATGTTAACTAAGCTATTTTACGTGATGGAGTCAAATAAAATACAAGACTTGGTTTTATTCCTAAATATTCTCCTCTTTATTCCGAGTAATAAATTATAAATTAAAGTTTTAATTTTTTTAAATTATTCTGATGGGCACCCATGCTTGGTATGACGCTGATTCTCGCCAGTAGGTGATCAAATAAATTTGGTTCCTTTCTTCTCTTTTAGTTTTAAAAATTGATGTTTCGAAAAGGATTATTTAGAGGGGCATTTATATACGGCATTATGATTATATTGGCTATAAAGCAGGACAGTCATCCGATAATATAACATCCAGAGGTGTATATAAGGGGAGGGTGGTAAAGGGGGAAGATTTTTTTTAGACTTTCAACTATAAAATTATATTTTTCAGCTGCAGTTACTATTTAGTTTTATAAATATTCTCTGTATATAATTTTAATATTAAATATCGATTGCTTCGGATGTGCGTTCATTTTTGTTTATTAATATATATATATGTATATATATAATATGATATTATGTCTTTTATATCAACAAATATATATATATATAAAACCTTAATTTCTCCCCCCTCCCATGATTTAAGGCTGGAGAGGCCAGTAATAACAGCTGAGTTTGCTATGATTCTTAGCATTCCAGAGTTATCATTAACATCACGTTTATAAATGCATTGTTGTTGAAAAACAATATACAAAAAGCAACAAGGGTTTAATTATCTGATTGAAAAGAAAATTCTAGGGTTTTTGGACCCTAAATAAGCCAAGAAAATTTTATGTAAATAATTGACTTCAATATTCGTTGTTATTGAGCACATCTTGCCAGCATTTGTAAATGGCTAGGACGCTGTTACGATAAAACTCATGTCGCTGTTCAAGTTGTTCATACTGGCCTCCACATCGGCTTCATTGTTGAACTATTTGCCAGTCAGAAGGCAGTGTTTCTGGTGATGGTGTTCGAGTCGATGAAATTTGTTGCTTTTTTGTTAGAATGGTTAGCATAAAGGTAGAACAGACAAACTTGCTCTTTGATTAGGGGATATTGGTTGGCGATGATAAAAGATTGGACTGCCTGGTATTTGGACTCACACCCCTTGGCTTTTAAGTTTATCAATATTGACAATGTCAGTATCATTAATCTCTCGTCCTTTGTTACTATTTCGCAATCAAATATGATTGTTTTCAACATGTAAATAACAATGTAACACATTAACGAGTGGATTCTAAAACCCGGAATTATATTATAGACAAATATTTCTTACTATTCTTAAATGATCAAGAGATAAAACTAAGGGAAATAATAGAGAATTTTTAAAATTATGAAAAGATCATCCATCATTAAAATTAAATATTTTTGGGTATATTTTTATTCTTGTTAAAAGTCAATTTTGAATAAAATAATAAAAATAGCCCTTATAAACCTAAGGAAACAAATCTCAACATTTTATCTTAAGCATTTTTATGGGAATATTTTTTTCGAATTTTTACTAACAAAAAGTAAAGGAAAATATTTGATTTTTTTATTTTAAAAATTTATATTTCAAAAAATTATTTATAATAATTAAACATAAGATGTTAGAAAAGTAAAAAAACTTTGGAAATTAATAAATTAAATACAATTGGGTTATTAGATATCGATAATATATTAAATATCTGAAAAGTAGAGATTTTAATTATTTTAATGAAAAGAAAACACAATGAACTTACGTGAGACGTTTAAAAATATTTTTTTTAAAATATTATAAACGTAATAAATAAATTGTCAAATTAAATAGAAATGATAAAAATGTCAAGTTATCAGCCATTTTGGATTTAAATAATTTCAAAGAAAAGAAAAAGAGATGCAACATTTATAAGAGAAAATAAGGCAAATTCGATAGAGATACTAGGAAATACGTTTTAAGCAGAAAACTTGATTTCTTTAAAAATCTAGTTTTTAAAAAATCTGGTGTGATGGCCACACATCATACAACTTTCTCTTACCCAAGGTAAGGAAAATGTGTAATTTCCTGCACACCAGATTTGTTGCGTCAAGTAGCCGCTTCTCAATTTTATATTATCTTTAATTTTTAGATTTTTCGTTTGTATCTATTAATCAATTATCCATATTATAAAATTAAATTAAATTAATTTGGTAATTAAATTGCTTATGGAAATTAAAAATATTTATATTTAGTTTCCTTGGAAACAAGTTGTCCTGTCTTTTCTATGGGATTCTTAAAATGATAAATAGAGGGTCCCGCACTATTTTGAGTTAATTAACGATTAATACATTTTAAAGATTATCAAATTTATATATATCAGACAACTTAATCAGTTAGGGTTAGTCCAAGAGAAAATCAGAAAAAACCTAAAAACGTACAAGGGTTAAGTGGGCCGCAAACAATTTTTGGGGGGATAAGGATTAATATATTTCAAAAATTATCTAATAAATAATTGTTTCTTGAATGTTAATCAAAATCGTTAGGGCAAATTTTAAGAAAATCGAAAAAATTAAAGAGTACATCAACTAAGTACTAGTACTCTTTGGCCGATTTATTGAAAAACTTCGAGGTGCAAGTGACGAGGGTATCTAGCTTAAATATAAAATTTTAGTTAGGTTTTTCGAGACGTATTCGATTCATATGAATCAGATATAAATAAATAAATGTATGTCTCGAAGAGGGCATTAGATCTGTGTATATTTGTGTGAATTTTTTTTGCTGGTGACCAGCGTCCAGTGGTCTGATACAAAGGAACCATACCGATGCTCCGGAAAGGCTGGAGATCCCGGGGGTCAAGCATTGCTTGATCCACCAGAAAAATTTACACTCACAAAAAATTATTTTATTTAAAATAAAATTTCAGCTTCGAGCAGCTTTTCATTTTTGAGAAATCTTGTTTACATATAGACCGACAGACCCTTTTGCGGGACCCTTTTTTTTAAGACTCAAGGGACCTTAAAACGTGTATTTTCATTGAAATCTCGACATAGATTTTACTTTCCCTATACTATATATTACATAACTCGTCCATTCCAGTCTTTCTTTATCCCCATAACCTCTTTTGATTGGAATAACCTCCCTACTACTATCTTTCCTAAACCCTATAATCTCCAATCTTTCAAATCCCACCTCAACAAGTCCCCACTCTCTCCACTGTTCTTCCTGGTTGCATGTGACTGGTTATTATAGGTCCTTAGGCTTCCATATCCAAAAAAAAAAATTACATAATACATAATATATAGTAAAACAAGGTAAAAATAGATTTTTTATACCGTATTGGACCATGTTCTGGCATCTCCATATATTAATCCACTTTCGAATTCGAAGAAAAGAGGGCTCTGTGGAGCAAAAGGTAGGGTGTTGCCGTTCTGCACAGGAGATCGGTGTTCGGATCCCGGGTAGGAGGGTTTTTTCATTAAATAAAAAAAAATTTAATGTAAACAAATCCTCAAGTATGCCCTGGATTGGAACATTGGATCCCACCACAATAGAGCTCTTAGGCAACTCTACGAGGAGAGAGAGAAGCTGTGACACCCCGTCCTATGGAAGGGACGTAAAGAATGATTCCCTCTCAATGATGTCCTCTTCGCAAGGAGTAGGCTACACGCCGGTGCTGAGAGAGTCCCTCCTCAATGTAGGACATCCTCCCTAGTATAGAA
>JAAAKE020158879.1:0-12171 GCA_010014785.2 Anisolabis maritima
GTTTTTTTTTTTTTTTTTTTGTTGGTGTTGTTGTTTTTTTTTTTTTTTTTTTTTTTTTTTTTTTTTTTTTTTTTTTGTTTTTTTGTGGGGGGGGGGGGGGGGGGGGGGAGGCCTTTTAATCTCCAAACAATATCGATTTAATTTTTGTATTTTATGACTAAAAAAATTCTGAATTCATTTAAAATATTTTTTTAATTAACGGTTTTGTGAGTATATTTTTGCTGGTGGATTAGTCAAGTCCGTTTCGAGACATATTGAATATCAATACCTAATTTAAATAACGAAGACTCGAAAATAAATAAAAATATTTTGGTATAAATTTTGAAACTTTCTAAAGGTTACTGGGTTGGAAGTTTGACAACGAATTGTTCTAGGTTAATATTTGTCCTGCAATTCGATTTTAGATGAATTAAAAAATTGTCCTAATATAACCAAACTTTATCCTTCTTAATTTTACTCTAAATATAAAAAATTTGGATATTTGAGGGTTAGGTGAATTTTTGAAGAAAATTTAAATCAAAATTTATATATTTCATGAAAAAAAATTTTTCTCTAATCACTCATTTTATACATTTACATGTATCTTTGAACAAAAGAACATCTTACATAATGATTCCTAAACATAATAATAATTTAAAGCATCATAATATATGTTTATATTTTATTTGTTGAACGAATTTCAAGAACCAATTTGAAAAATATATAATAAATAAGAAATGCATGACCGCCAAGTTGAATTTCGATATTTCAATTTTATTTATTGAACTTGATAATAAACTACAAGATTCTTATTTACATGATATGCAAAAAATGCCCTAAATAATAAAAAAAACCTTTCGAAGGTTCGACGAAGTGGCCCATATCATTGTCGGATTTCGAAATATACAATTTTTGCAAATTGCCAGTAAAAAAATTTTTTAATATCATTGTGATTATATGTCAAGCTCTCTGGGTAAACAGCAAATTTTTTAATTCATTAGGATGGAATCATACAAAATTATATCTCGAAGCTAGATTTATGGCCCGACCTTTGGGTTTCATATTAAAATTAGTGTCAAACTTTCGGGTTTATTTTATTGATTTAAAACATTGCTAACAAAAAGATGATTTATGAAAATCTTTTAGTTTATTATCAAAAGAGCAGAGCTAGTTAATTTATTTTGTTCACTATTCATAGGCGTGGCGAGGGTTTGAATTTTGTTAAATGTTCGGAATTAAATCAATAGTTAGCATCAACGATTGTCATCGAGGGGTTAACAACAACCACTATAACAAATCCGTATTGACATATTCAAATATGGTCGTTATTTTAGTGTATGAATATTATATAGTCCTACCATTCAAAAATAGGACCACTTTACTTTTTAAATAATAAAAATTTTATTTTTAGAAATTGATTTTTTTTTTTTATTTTATTTTCGTTAGCCCTTAACGTATTTAATACATATACAATGGAGGAAAATAGAATATCTTCCCTCCCCTTCATTTCATTATTATTTGATTAACTATACAATATTATCATTCGAAAATTCTTGCCATGACAGGCTGCGGATTGGCTGCTGAGTATCACTTCAGAATGGCGTTGCCTTCAACGGCTCCGAGCAGATCTTGACATTTATCTCTAAATGCGAGGTTAAGTTAACTAATAAAAAAAGTAAAAATCTATCGGAGATGTTCCGGTTTTTTAAAAATTTATAAGATTTTTTTTTAACAAATAAACATGGAAAATGTAAAGAGGGCGTGATATTATAATTTCCTCCACTTTCACAAACAATGAGAATTAGAAGGTTTGTTCAAAAGCAGTTTTAAACCGTCTGAAACAATCAGACACAAGCGCATTAAGTTGTTAAGATATCAACAATGCTCAAACGGTTTCAAACAGCTGTAAATTGCTTTTGGAATAAACCTATAATTTAAAATAGCCATGAATATTTATTTATTTAAAGAACAAAATAATTTTTTAACACATTAATATAACAAAAAACTAGTATAAAGTAATCTACATTCTGAATAACAAATATACCAAAAGAATTTATAAGAAATGTTTATTTAGAATATTGATCTACATCGTCGAGTAAAACATTTCATGAATATCAAATCTTTCTGCTGGTGTTCGCTTTCGTTCAGTATCCAATTTTTATTGTAGAATAAAAATATATAATTTTTAATAATATATATATATGAAAAAGGGGCAAATCTATTTTTCGTGGCAATTTAGAAAAATCAGAAAGTATACATATACATTTAAAAATCAATAAAACCTCAAAACTACAATTTCAGGATTTAAGATCATTCATTAATAAAAATTTCATTTGGGAACAAATTATAAATATGACAAAAATAATAGATCCATTTTTATGTCATTTTAATTCTCAAATTTGAGTTTGTCGAAATTTTCTTAGTCAAAAGATTATTAATATGCATTTTGACAAATTTATCTTTATATTTACAATTATTATAAAAGAAATTCATTAATCTTTCGCTTTTGAAATTGTAAAAATGATAAATTTGAAAAAAAAATCAATTGATTTGGGATATTATATCAAGTGAAAACATAATTGAAATAAACTTTTCATCTAAAAAATTTTAGATGCTGCCGCGTTATGGGGTTGCGTTCTGGCACCCGCAATGGAAACCAATTATACTCGGACTTTTTATTTTTTTTAAATTGTTTAACTTTTTAGCTTTATAAACGATTCAGGATTTATTTATATTTATCTCAGTAAATACACGATAAAACAATTTAGCAAAAAATAAATAGTTGTTTAAAATAAACATAAAATAAAAAAATAACAAAAGAGAGAAAAAAAAAATCGTAATTTTAATTTGTTTCATTTTTTGTATTTGAATGGTCCATCTAATTATTTCTTGAATGAAGACACACTCCTCAAATTATAGCCAAGTATAATCCACTATTTTCCTGAATATAATTTTATAGAAAATGACATTTTAATTCCATCTTAACCTAAAATTTTCACAAATTTATTTAAATATATAATGAAGGCTTTCATTATATTTTTTGAAAATTTATCTTCAATATCATGGCCTTTTTTCCTGTAAGACAAAAAATCGCTAAAATTTTCAAAAATTTTATAAGGTGATTTACAATAAGTCTACGAAATTAATATTTGTTAAAATCAAAAATTAAAAAAAAAAAAGACATTTAAATAAAAAAAATCTAATTTTTATGTAAATTAATAAATTGCCAGTTGGAAAATTATAGATAAAAAAATCAACTAGCACAATGGTTTCCAAACTTTATGCCTGCCCCATAATTTTTATTCTCTTTAATTTTATAAATACTGATATATTTAAAATTTTATTTCGATAGTTTTAAAAATAATTTAACCTACATTTAGGTTTGTTTGGTATAAGTTACGCGCGTCCTTGTTGCGTCTGCTTAGGGGCGAATATATATAGTGACTGGATCCGCCATCTTTTAAGATGTTTTTTTTTAAACAATCAGCACGTTTCAAATAAATCCCTATCAGTCAAGGCAAATAATTATTATTGTAGAAATAAAAGCAACTTTCTTACTTCAAAATCAAATTCGTAAAAACTGAATATTTTTTTTAGATTCACTTATGTTTTATAGAGATAACTATAAATATCTTTTTCACGGGTTGAAAAGATTGTTATTTGGATGATAGAGATGGGAGTCCCGGTGGGCAGTCACTTTTAGGTTCCATCACTCGTAAAAATAAAATTGTTTCCCAGATACATACCGCCATATAAAATATATACAAATATTATATAAAAAATTAAATATCTAACATCTATATTTTTATGACAATTTTGTTTGCCCTGAAGATGATTGTGACTGACGCTCGAAACGTCAGTTACAGAATATTTTTATTTTTTATCGCCTGGGACTCCTGCCCTCATCATCCGATAAATATAAATATTTCTAACCTAAAAAAAGCAGCATCACATTTCCATTCATATACACTACTCTCCTAATTACTATAATAATTAGCAAGCAAAGAAAGGGAAGGTGTTTACCCGATCGAGGGCTCCAGGGCCGGTGTGGAACCCCGCAGCTACAGCTGCTGCGAAGTCTGCATGGTGGAAGGCCCCAGGAGGCGGTGGGTGGGGCCCAGGGGGACCAGGAGGTCCCCCATAGCCAGCAGCCGCTGCCGCCGCTGCAGCCGCCGCTGCGAACTCGAATTTACCAGCGTCCCCAAAATACGGGAATCCTGTCATAAAAACAACAGAAGAAAAAAAAAGAAAATTAGAATAAAAATTGTTCAAAAATGAAACATAAATAATCTATCTCGAGTAGTGCAAATATATAAAAAAATTTCAATCTTTTCTCTATCTAAGGATATTAGACCTTTAACAATTCTTTGAACTAATTATTCTACCATATTTATTTATAATATATTTGTACCAAACCGTTTACAAGTGGTATCCCTTTACTATTATCGTAATCCTTCAGACATATATGAATATTTAATAAAATAACTTCTTTGGGATTTTATTGGACTGAGTTCCCAGGAGGATCCATAGATTTGTTTCAAGAGCATTTTCCATCCGGAATACGTTCATCGTTTCTTCCAAACAATTGATTCAGAAGGCATTTCACAGGTGGTGTGTTTTTACAGCCTTTCTTTTAGTCAACCTTTTTTAGGGCGACACAAATTTTCCTATTTGGAAATCTTCTCTGGAAGAGGGGAAGAAGCCATAGGCTTGACTACATTATTTTGAACATCAAAAGCGCTCGACTTACTGTATAAAGTATTTTTCAAATTGCTAATGAGTGTTTGGGTCATTAACTGCATTTGCCGCTATGCTAATTGACTCATTACCTATTATCAGATATTTATTTTTACAAATTCACAACACATACTTTGCTAAAAAAATTTCCAGAAAATGTCTTAATGCTTTTTTATATTCCTTAGTTCATAAGCGTTTCTCTGCGATTAATATCAGTCTAAAAATTTATGTTTTTCCTTACCAATCGTGCAAAGGATTTTATAATAAGAATAAATCCAAATGTGAAACATTTCATTTTCGGTTAGTGCGAATAAGAAGCTCCTAGGAATAGTTAATTGCGTAAATAGTATTAAATGGATTTTGAAAATAATTCACTAATAATTATTGATAAAAAAAATCAGGACCAAATTTATATTAATAATTCTGAAAAAATTGCTTTATTTTTTATTGGACATAATACTAAACTAAAATCATTGATCTAAGGGGCCAGTGGTTCCCTTCTCGTCCTAAGCGATGAAATTTATTTTAATCATACTGGTTACCACTTGAATAAATATGGACGGATTACCACGGTTTTCGTCAAAGCTATATAAAATTTATCGTATATGCCTCCGATGCCGAAACGACAAAAAAACAGCTTTTAATGACTTTAAATTAATTTATCTTAAATAATATTTTTAAAATAGTACTGGTCCTAATCTATTCTCATATGTGTAAAAAAGACAAGCTATGAAAACATTTTTGATATTTACCTGGTGGGGGTTCATCGAGTCCAGGGCTGAGATTAATCGGGAATCCTCGCATTTTCCTGGAACCTCCGAAAAAAGGTCCCCGGCCCATTGATGTTAGCTGTTTGAGACGTCGCTCTTTGCTTCGTTTATTTTGAAACCATACCTGAAATTCAAGGAAACAATGAATTAATACTTAAAAATATATTTAAAAAAAAAATTATTGTCAGCTATGGTGAACCCATCAGCGCTTCTTGGCTCTTGTTCCTGGGCCCCAAGCCGAAGACTACGTCCAAATTTTTATTTATTAAAAACGGAGATGAGCTCTTAGTTTAACATGTAAAAAAAGCCTTAATTTAATTTAAAATTTAAATTTAAATATCACAGTTATTTCAAAATAAAAACAAATCTCTAAAACATAATTTATTTTATATAATTATAGGCATTAGATATATAATTAATATCTTACTATTCGTTTATGTCATTTTTTTAGAATTTTTAAAATATTTTACATTTTTTTAGACCCATATATTTCTCCAATAAATAATTAATGACTTTTGTCTTCCCCGCCCTTCTCAAATGTTTTTAGGTCGAAATATCTTTTTTTTTTTCTTTAAATGTTGTAAAAAGGAAAGACGGTCACCGACAGACCGACAGACACAGATGGGCGATTCAAAAAAGGACCCCCTGTCGTTTTTACCTTCGACTCCTCCTTTTTTACCGCCTCTTAAAAAAAATATTGTTTCTTCGTATTTTGTGGTCGGTCGGAATCTCCCTCTTCCCCATCCATTTTTTTTTACTTTGGTTTTATTATAATGATCAATATATTTTTAAAAAATGACAATTGTTCAGTTTAGTTAATTTTGCATAATAAAAAAAAAGAGAGAAGGGATCAAATGTGACATTGCGTCTAACAGTGTTATTAATAAGTGGATTTTTGAATAACTTCTATAAGCTATAATCCTTTAGCTTTGAGTCTATAAGATGCTGAATTTTTTTGCATCCTTGGGGGCAATTTCTTCTGTTTTTTACTAGCTCAGCTTTTTTTTTATACTATTGTTAATATACAACTTATAAATATTTCGAGAAATTCACTTAAATTCAAATATTTTTGTACATCTTTTGTGAAATAAACACCTAGTGTTCACTAATAAATTTTGCTGTAATAATCTTCAAAAGAACATGGTGACATTGTGCGTTAAATGAGGGGCAATTGTAACTCCGTTACAATTGTATCTCTAATAGTATTTTACTTGAGTAAAAAAAATCACCCGAGGTGCCTTTGACCATTTATTTTCCGGCACCCTTTCATTATCATCAAACAATGTTTTCAGTTTAACTGCGCTGATTATTTTGTATAAAAAGGACATTCAAACGCATACGAATATATATTTGGAGACGCTGATTATATAATATATGTATAATTTTGTATAGCATAAGGTGATTGGTTTCGACTAATGGCCGAGAAAAATAAACAAAAAAAAAAAATATTCCCATTGAAGAGCAATCGTAAAATTTTGCATTTTTTCAAAGAAAATAAATTTTGAGAACATAATTAAATGCAGGAATCTTTGAAGATTATTTGTACCCAGTTACACTTTCCTAACATAAACAATAAAAATTGTACAGGGGTACTTATCAAAAGTATTACTAATAACTCACTTCTTCTTTCCCAGGTATTTAAAAAATAATTGAAAGTACTTTCTCTTAATGAGTGGGATTCTTATGTTTGCAAGTCAATTATATAGTTTTCTAAAGAATTTAAGATGTTGTATTTTTGACTTTTGGAGAGACTTTTACAGATGGCTACTAAAACTTAATCTATTTATTCAACTATAATATTTTTAGCATCATATCCCAAATTTAATCCTGTCTTTGACTATGAGGGATTTCTTAGGGTGTACATTTTACAATTTCATGTTCATAATTACACAATAGAATTGTCTTTTCTTGATACACAAAACTGTTTTCACTGAAAATTTTTACGCTTGATTTATTTCAGGTGTCTATTTTGAGTATTTTCAATTCTTCTGGAGAAAGAGATTCCTTGAAATTTAACATGTCAATATTTTTTTTGAAAGGATTTGCTTTTTGAGTGTTAAAGAGAAAAACAGGTGATACCTTTCAAATTGGCTTTTGAGTGGACATTATGTAAAAATAAAAACCCTTGTCTCTCACTGAATAATACCCAAGGAGGTCGTTCAACTGAAGAGATCCTCTTCAAAGCCTTCAGCAAAGACCTCCTGAGCCCTTTTTTTTTTGTTCCAATAGAATTGTCAAATTGTCAAAACCACAGCATTATCATTTTTTCACTAAGGGTCTCTGACCTATAGTCTCTCTTTCGTATGTTTATCCTTTTTTCCCTTCGGTCCTTTTTAACTGTGTGGGTGTCTGGGGTTAATTTCAAAAGAATGTTTATCTCTTGTCCTTTTTTTCACTTTTACTCTTCATTCACTTTTTAAAGTTTCTCCGAAAAAGCCAAACAAAACAAGGTATCATCATCGTAAACAAATTTGTCTATTAATAAATTTTTGATTTATTTAGTTTTAAGAGACTTGTCAATAAATATTGTTTTGTTTTTAACAAATTTTCTCAAAGGTAATGCGATATTTACTGCATTCTATTGATCCGACCGTCCTGTTCAAAAACTATAAAATAGGTATCGATCGACATCGGGTTTTTTGCGTTACTCACTCTATCCTTAAATAAATTTTTTTTCACTTTATATAATTAATAATTATATCAAATTGAAATTATTCTATTTGCACTAATTTTTATTAAACAATGACTTATGTTATCTAAAATTTTTCGAAATAAATAAAAAATCTAGATATGAAGAGCTGCACCGAATTTATCCATTATTGAAAACTTTGCAAATGCCAAGGATTTAATGACAGTTTTTTTCCACTAAATAATAAACAAAGAAAGTATTTCTATTTCAATATATTATATTCGAAAAAGTCGTCTGATAAAACATTAATTTCATGATTTCAATATTATATTTGTCTTATTTAATTCTATTAATTTAATCAAAAAATTTTTTTGGAATAAAAGCTTTTCATAAGCATATAAAATAACAAAGAGGAGTGTTTTATTAACAAATTTATTGCGATAAATAATATCAAATTAAATTTAAGAGGGAACATAAGAGGTCAAAATTTTCACTAGACGTTAGGAAACATATAATATATTATTTTCTCTCCTATGAAAATGAAATTTTTATCGGCTCATTTGTAAAATAAAACTCTAATTGATTGAATAAATAATCAATTGAAAACTTGTTTGAGAAATTCCAACCGCATTAAATAAAATGAAAGATCCGGATTTAGACAATCATTAGTGGTTAACAGTAAGAAGTGCTTTGTAATTTAGAAAATCCGGGTTTGAGGTAATTTTTTTTTAACAAAACAATACAAAACAAAAATGAAAGTGCTTTGAAAGAAAAGTAAAGAAGTTCCAAAGGTAAAAGTTAAATTTTACTGCTTAAAAAATTAATAGAAATTATAATAAACAATACTTTCAGTCGAATTGTTAGATTTATATGTATAAAACAATTTTGGGCCACACATTATTAAGGTGACCAATCGTTGTCCTTTAAGAAGTTTTGTCCTTTTTTTCATGAACCGTACTTCTTTTAAAAAGCCTACTTCATAAATTTGAATTCTTTTGTACTCTTTGTATTCCCTTAAAAAATAAAGATTATTGTATATATTCTTTAAACGTTCATGTGCATAAAGTTATATTTGATTTAAATCAGAGATTTCCAAATTACCACCCCCTTTTTTAAAAAAAATTACTCATCGTCTAACTCTAATTCAAATATATTATGAGCAAACAAGAAAAGCGAAATATAGATACTTTATTTCTGTAATCTCTCTTTCCCAGAAGAATAAGAGTAAAGCTTGTTTTCTAAACAAGACACCTTGGAGCATAAAGTAATAAAATCAACAAATTTAACATATGATTATGAAATCAACAAAATATCAAAATAGAATTTTTATTGCTTATTTAATAGCATTAAAAATTAAAGTACAAACACAAAAAGTTTTAGACTTCTCTTAATCCTTTCTTTTTCTGTCTTTCACCGCCCCTTTATTCTTATAAAACGCCCGCTCGATTGAATTTGAGGCTATCATCGCTTCCCTGAATAATTTTAGCATGTCGCCCACTATGACAAATAATAAGAATAAAATAATAAATAATAAAAAAAAAGTGGCTTAAAGCAAAACAAAATACCCAAACTTGATTGATTAAAAAAAGAATCTACTACTCCAGGAGGCAGACAGGGTAACTAAATAACTATTTCCCTAACAATAAAATTAAAAAAAAAAAAACAGTTATATAACAATTTGTACTCTCAGCGGGAATGTTTATTAAAACTGTAAAAAATAACAACTAAGCATGACATGTGGAGAATCTGCATCAAGTCAAATGAAAGATGTATAAATACTGCCACGGGCGACAAATACAGAGTTACGTTATTT
Organism: Anisolabis maritima; assembly: GCA_010014785.2. Classification (NCBI taxonomy): domain Eukaryota; kingdom Metazoa; phylum Arthropoda; class Insecta; order Dermaptera; family Anisolabididae; genus Anisolabis; species Anisolabis maritima. The sequence goes on from JAAAKE020158879.1 coordinate 9,929, forward strand.
GGTCCATTACTTGTCTGATCTTAATCCTATCTTGTATGCATTCTACTATCCGTACCATCAAATTTAACGACCTTGGCAATTCTATCTCTGATTTTTAAATTATCATTTATTCAAAATAGAAATCTATATTATATATGTAACCCCCTCAAATGTAATTGGACAGCCTGTATCTTTTGTTTCGTCGTAATGGATAATTGGGAGAGCTACATGGAATTTAAAATTACCAAATTTCATGTTTTACCTATTATTAAATTTATTATTTTCGGATTTCATGTAGGTTTTCTAATTATCTATTAAGACGAAACAAAAGGTTCAGGTTGTCCAATTATATTTGAGGATAGTAAATATACATATACAATTAAAAAGATAGGCAACATTCTTAATTAGCTAATTAATTTTATAAAGAATAGTTTTTCTATTCTTTCTCAACTCATTTATTTCAGGATCTGGCAGTACAATTATCTAATAATATTTTCAAAATATATATTGATTGTTTTTTTATCTAAATAATTTAGAATTAACTCCTGGGATAATTCTGGGGTGGGTTCCCGTTTTCTTCCCCTGATAGAAGAGTTAAACATTCTGCTGAAAAGTGGATTTCAATATTGAATATTGCCTTCAAATCAGGATTAGAAACAATTGCTTTCTTGCCTCAGTTTATGTCCTCGTCAATATTAATTATCTTTATGCTTCTTTTCAAATTTTACCTTCTCTTTTCTACCTTTAACTAGGAATATTTTTTCAATAAATTTTTCAAAATAAAAATATTAATTATTTTTTATCCAAATAAAGAAAAAATTCTTTGAATTTATAGAGGTATATTTTATATCCAAGTTAAATTTTAATATAAATATAAACAATTTTCATATTGACTATATAGAAATAAATATATTATTGATCTGAACATTAGTAAAAGTAAAATCTTAAAAAAAAATTTTAATTGACTATCACTCTGCATTTATTCTTATTTGATTTATTGATTACCTTTATTAAGATGTTATTTGAAAATTGGAAAATTAGTTTTGCTCTAATAAATAAATAAATAAATAAATCTATAATTTAGTACTAGTGAATAAGATAGTTTTATTTTACTTTCACAATTAAAATTTATTTATATAGCCTATGAAAATAATAATAAGGAAACTCTTCCTTTTCGAATTAATAATTAAAAGAAATTAACGGTGAAGGAAATAATCAAAAAATTTGTAAAAACCAAATTTAATTTTGCAAAAATTCCACTTAAACAATCTCTAAGGAAGGAAACGTATTTAGATGGGTCAAAATTTGCTTGCTAGGGCAACGTTAATATTCAGAAATGCCCTTAGATTTCATTTTCTATTTTTATCAAGTTCAATATTTTTTAATTGTCAGGCCAGTATAATTATTTAATCAGAATCAGCGTTTGTTTGGGCCCATCTGCTGTATAGAGCAAAAAAGCTAAGCCTACTACTACTAAGAGCCTACCTAATTAACTAATAATATTTACTATATAAAAAATCTTTCTTTGTAAATGAATTCCAGCTCCAGCTTAGGACCTAAAAATCGCTCCTGATCAAAAAAATTATTTTGGCCAAAATTTTCCCATTTTTCTTTTTCTTTCTTTCTAAAATATTACAACAATTGAGGTTCGATTAATTGCTCTAGATCTGCCACATAGCAGATCAACTGTGCATGAGTGGGCGCTCTAGGATAAATATAGATCAATGAATCAAAAAGACTATTCAATTTTAAATTTCGTCTTGTTATATTTTTCAGACTTTAGAGACTCCTTTAATATGCCAATTACTAATTGCCATAGCTCTAAACTGATCATTTTCTTTTATTTATTTATATATGACGAATATTGAAGTAATATATGGTTCATCATACCATTTATATAATATTTATCTTTCAACCCATAAATTCACAGAGAAATTTTTTCAGTTCATCTACATATTTATGTAAAAATAGTAAATTTGAAGAAAATATTATTCACATCTTATATAAGAGCACATAATAATGTCTATAATAAATATACAAAATATTAGTCAAATGGGTTCAGTAAATTTTTAAACCAAGTTTAATGCCTTTTTTGAATACGCATAATCCGCAAATAATAATAAAAAAGGATATTTTATGAAAAAAAGAAAGAATATTTTTTTCACGAAAGGAATAAATATGTCAATGGAAATCGCCGTTGCTGATGATTTTTATAGGCGTTAAAGGTTTGCCTTTGACAGTTCATAAAAATATTAAGACCATTC
>JAAAKE020158901.1:7770-30601 GCA_010014785.2 Anisolabis maritima
CAAAAATAATAAAACTTTTCTAATAAATTAAATTGAAAGCACCAAACAGTGAGTTCGTTTTTATAGGCAGTTTCGTTTATCTAAAACTCACAAAAAAAAAGAAAAAAAAATTGTCCTTTATCGTTCTATAAATTGATAATAAATATGAAGTGGTGCATAAACACGAGGACAGAACGAAAACACAACATTAAATTACATTTGAGTAAAGACAATCAAATGAGTATTTAAAAAAAAAAAAAAAAAAAAAAAAAAAAAAACCTAGCAGTTTAATTCTGACATTGCACAAAACTTCTTTAAATTTCAAAAGAAAATTTAATTTTTTTTTTTAGAATTATATATTTTTTAAATATAAGAATAATATATATGTATATAAGAATATATAATTAATTAGAGCCAGATGGATATCTTTAGCCAAAAGAAATGGAGAAAAAAATATATTATCGAGTCATTTTCGGAATACTAGAGAGGTACGATAGGGAAATGGTGGTAGGCGGAGTCAGTTCCCTCTAAAGGATTTAGCTGGTGGGGAAGTAAGAGCATGGTATAATCCCTTTCTTGTGATTGCCAGATAATAATATTTATTTATTCTTATAAAGACGTAACATATCTGATTTTTGTGTTATTAAAATAAATTTCTAAAGGCCTAAATAATGTTATGTTGAGTTATGAGTTTCAGTGAATTAGAGGGAATTAGTCATTTGGGTTGCCTGCCTTCCAGTAGCCAAACACGAACTAAATTCTGAAACCGATAAATATAAAATTTCTTGAGTTTACGTATTTAGAGACAGACACAAAGACAGAAATTATTTTTTTTTAATTTAAAGTTCAAAAAAAATTAACTTTTTCAAATTTTTATCTTACAAACTCAGGAGCGGATTGGCTGTAGATTTTTAACCCGGTGATGGAGGAGGGCATCCCGGTGGGCAGTCAGGTCATAAAAATTTTTATTCCTTAGCTGAAATTTAGAGCCTCTGTCACGCTCATCTTCAGGGCAAATAAAAGTGTCATAAAAACATAGATGTTAGGTATTTCATTTTTATACCATGTTTGTACATGTTTCTTTTAGCCGAGAGTGGAGTTAGCAAAAAATCTTATTTTTATGAGTGATGGGTCTCATATATGATGTAAAAATAAAATACGTAACAACTGTATTTTTATGACAATTTTGTTTGCTCTGAAAATGACCTTGAAAGAAGGTCGAAACGTTTGCAACAAAATATACATTTTTTTATTTTCATGACCTGGCTGCCCACCGGCATTCTTGCCTCCATCTCACAATTTATCTGAAATCTATTTATAATAATAATAATAATAAGCTATTCCCAATATTCTCCACATTAGCTAATAAAAAATAAATCCAAGATAAAATTATAAAGATCTTAATAATTATTTAAAGATATTCTGATTATAAAATATGCGCAGTTTAAGTTATCAATAAAATGCAATTCAAGTATAAAAAGAACAAAAAAAAGAAAAAAAGATTCAGATATTATAAGAAGGACAGACAGGGCAAGACTCGACCGATAAAACATTTTCTTTCGTTTGGAATGAAAATGTCTTTGTCGGTGACGAGTGATGTGAACAAGAGACAAGCAAAAAATCATCCTCAAGTGTCTCTTCTGTCTTTCTTTAATGGAAATCTATCTCAATGACAAATCTATAATCTGTATAGACATATTAACATTTTATAAATATATATATATATATTATATTTTAATTAAATAAAGAAAAAAAAATTGGATTTTTCGAACCATTTGGTCTTTGATTCCAACAATCAATGTAATTTGTTTGAATAATATCTTTTAAATGGTTAGTTCATTTCTCAGTCACGAAAAATGTTAATTCTTTTAAAAATATACACTAGGAAAAGCGAAGGGAGGAAGGATTTTTATACTGATATACAACAAAAATCAAGTGTGAATTCTCTTTATCAGAAATTCATTCAAAATAGTGATGGGTAGTTCAAGAGTAAACTGCTAGGTTATCCTTTTAAGCCTTTCGTAACTGAAAGACAAGAACGAAAAAAAAGCGCCAAATTAGATTTAAGAATCAAAAGAAAATTATATAATAGCAGTAGGCAAACAAGTATATAATTAGTCAGTTTTGAGAGCCCTCCATGGGACAAAAACCAATTTATTTAGAAATCAAGCAAACAATTGTTTATTATTGAAAAAGGTTGTATAAATTAAAAAGACTGAAATAAACATCTTTAAAAAAAAGTTCAAGAGTGAAAATGAATCTTTGAAATTATTTTGCCTGTTTAATACTTAAATAATATAAAAAAATTTCTATCAATTTATTATTATTGTTATTAATAATGATATTAATTCTTGGAATTTTATTTGGGTAGTTTATCTTGCAGGATAGAAATTATATTGACAATTGAATATATTTTCTTATAATAATTAATTAAAGATCATATTTAAATTTAAATAAATGGTTAATTATTTCTTTGATAAAGTTGCAACTTTCCCACCCATTTCTAGCAATCACTAACCATATCCTCTGGGAATATAAGATGGCCGCTCTACAATCTTATGCCATATGCAAGTCATGTCAAGTTGATTTTTATTGTTATTTTTTTAGGTTGTTTGTATAAATAAATATAAGTGAATTTAAAATATGCGCAATAAATTTTGGAGGCTTTTTACCGCCAAGTGCGGACCGACTCGTTTCAATTTTTTTTAATACCTTATATGCCACTCCCAGGGCTATAAATGAGTTGTTTCATCCTTTCACGATGAGTGGTTCTAGAGATATAAGCCAAAATAAAAGCTACATATACAAAAACACATAAAGCTTTTTTGCATTTTTGGGGGCCTTTTGTCCTGAAACATAAATATATTTTTAAAGATTGGGGGGGGGTTAAATTTTTTATGATCATAAAAATTTACTCTTACTATTATATATAATAGTGTGGGAAAGTAAAAGAGTATGAATAAAAAGATTTTCATTTTAAAATTCATTATATAATACTTTTTTTAAGGTAAAAAGTGAATTTATTTATTACATATAAACAATGCCAAAAAGTGACTAAGAACATAAAATTTTAATTATATTTTATTATCACAATTGTGTAAGCCAAATAGATGCTTAATTTAAATTGATCGGCGAAAATAAAGTAGGCTTAAATCTGATAAATTTCATTAGGGGCCGGAGAGTAATAAATTTAAATTCTTCCTTTTACTCAAATCAATATCTGGGCGTAATTAATTTCTATTTAAGAGCAATGTTGGCTCTGCCAGAATACGGATGAACCTTCATTCTAAGTTGGCCCTAATTAGATATCATATAGAGTTATTATCGGCCGAAGGAAGAAGGGGCTTGTAGGTCGAAACGTCTACAAGCGAAACTACTTTGCTCTTAGACTCCGGGGGAAAAAAATAAACTGTAGCTACAACCAACTTGCTGAGTTGCTTAGATAAATCTAACTAGGAATTAGGGCAAGTGGTCCTTTCTTCTTCCCTAATCAGTAAAAAATAGTTGTGTGAAATTTCGTTTTTGTTTTAATTTTATTTTCTTTGACGAAAAAATCCAAAATATAATTAAAATTTTACGAGAAAAAAAAAGTGAAAATTTTAATTGATATAAAATAATTGAAAAATTTTTTATCACTAACTAATCCCAAAACTACACATCATTAATAGGTTGCCCCAATTAAAAAATTTAAATATATTTTTTTTTTTATTTTATATTTGATTTGTTGATTTGTATTTATATATTACTGGAATTTCTGTTAAGTTTAATAAATTTATTATTTATTTATTTTTCCGGTGTCACCAAGCTACGCCAATGATCCGTCTTGAGTGAGAAAGTTGAGTGAATTTGCTACGTGGCGTTAATTTGCATGGAACAATAATCATGATCGAAGTTGTTTGCTTGTACACTTTGTTAAACGCATCTGGTTCCCAAGATTATATCAGGTAACATTTGCGTTATACGTATTCAGTATTGGCAGTGTTAACAATGTTAATTATTATTGTATTAAATTAAAGAGCGATGCAATTTTAAGAAATTTCCATATATAATAAAAAAAAGACTAGATGAAGCGTATATTAAAAATTTTTTGAGGGACCGATGAATTCAATTTAACTGCAGAGTTTTGTATCCAGTAAGAGAGGGCGGACAGTTTTATGGTTGAATTATTTTAACAAAATAACAACTTTAGCTATTAGTTAAAATTAAGTTAGAAATTTTTTAAAATTTAAATAATTCCCGCGTAATTCGAAGATTCTTGATTTCAGATAATATGGAGATCAAATCAAAGCGAAGCATTTAAAAGATTATAGGGAGGTGGGAGGTTATAATTTTTATAATCTATATATACAATATAGATAGATAGTATAGAGAAAATGAGAGAAAAAAATAGATATTTCTAAACGTAAATGGTTAGTTTTTTTTTTTTGTTTTGTTTTTTATTTTTTTTTAATAAAGCAAATTGACTATTAAAATGCACGAGATTAATTAAAATTTAATAGAAGATCAATCAATAGGATGGGCGTGAGCCCCCTGAGCTCCTCCCCCCTCTTTTCCTATGACTTAAATGAAAGGGCTGCACTCTGCAGTTATAGAAGGGCCAGTATAAAGTACACACACTACTTAAAGAAGTAGAAATGTCCAGTACCAAGTGCTTGCAGTGTTAAATATAATATAATATAATATCATAATATAAATATAATATTTTTCAAAAGTACTTGAAATACTAGAAAATTTTTCATCTAGCCAAGAGAATTGAGAACATGGTTCACTTTAATTTTAAAAATTAACTGTGAACAAAAAAATAATTCAAACAACAACAAATGTGTGCATTGTTTTTTTAATTATATTATTAATATACAACACATGTATCTTTTAAATTAACGAAGTTTTTCTTTCTTTAATTTTAATGCGATTGTGAGTGCGAGGAAAATAAATTTCTCTGTGAAATTTATTGTAATACCATTGAATTAAAAATTAAAAAAAAAATTTTTTTATCAACCATTTATAATAGTAGAAATTTAAGTACTGATATATATATGTTCAAGTAGTTTAATTAAAGTACTGAATATCAAGTACTGAGTATTGTAGTTTTAAATACATTATATTGGGTACAAAGAAATAATAATTTTTAAAAATGTCTCCTTCATATTGTAGTTCATGAAAGTGAATAAAAAGAAAAAGAAGTGTGTCGACAATCCATCAAGAACGTACGAAATAATTAATGACGAAATGTACTCCTCCTTCATGTCAATAACAAGTGATTACACACATACATACAAGTAGTCCAATTTTTTTTTATGCCAAATGAAATTGTTAGATACAATCGAAACCTTTTATAATGGTATTGGGCAGAAGATGAAAAAACCACAACTAAACGAGATCAGATTTTTACTGTAATTCCAATTTATTTTTATTTGAAAGTTATCTATTTATAAGTTTATTGTTAATTATACAAACGTTATTTATAAAAAGGAAATTAAATATTTTAAGTTTATTTAATAAAAAGGGTGAATCAATGGTTTTGATATTTAAATTGTGCGAATCTTTTACATTTTGCAGGTCAGCCATTAACCCTGAAGTGAACCAGAGCTGGTCAGGAGATGCCTCGAATGCATATTAGCTTATCTCTGTTCCCCAAACTACATTATAAGCAATATTATTATAACCTAGGTGTTTTTTTTTTCTTTTTCATGTTGCATTCAAAGATTAAATTTGATTATTAATAAGGTTTCTAAAATTATTTACTCTTTTTTTTTTTTCCAATTTTTATAATTAAAATAACCTTATTGGTAAGACAAAATAAATTTTTGTTCAATCTATCTCTGTTTATTGTTGCGCCCGGAAGCATAATTAAACTAATAATAATTGAATTGTATGCAGATTATGATTATGAAAACCGAATTCTGATATCGATATTTTATTTGTTATTCGGATTTAATAGGGTTGCCAGAATGAAAAAGCTGAATGTAAGGACAAATCGCAGGACAGGTTTTTGAGCATATTTTTTTGCTGAGTCAAGTTATTAATATTAAGTTACAAATTAAGTATTGCAATATTATTTGTTTTATTATTCTTAAAAACTAAAGTAAATACCAAAATAATTGGTATAAGTATTGTATATAATTATAAGTTAAATATAAATAAAATACTGTAGTCCATTGAATTTAGTTTTATTTGAATTATCTATTTAATTAAATAAAATATTTTTATTTTAAAGTGGGAGTAAGATTTTTGCAATTCGTACTAGAGTGTTATAATCGAATCGAGAAATTTCTTTTTTCTCGTTTATGGTTTATTAAATTAAATTTTAATACTTTTTACATGCAAAATCTATTTATTTGTTTGGCAGCGATCGAAATTATGTACGATTTCAAATAAAATTGTATTTATTGACCAATCATTTTTGATATATGCTTGGGATAAATTGTAACATTTGTCTTATGAAAAAAATTAATTGAGGAAAGATAGTTTAAGTATAATTCTGATCCATGGAAAGAACAAATTAGTAAATGGAATGTTTTATATTTAGGAAAAATTTATGGCTAGACAGAATATCAACTGAGAGTGGGTTTCGTCAAGTCTCATTTATTTTGAATAGGACATAACTGTTTCCTTAGGACAAAGGTTCAGCTTTCATTTTCCGCGAGTAGTCCAAAGAGGGACCCATTTCCTGATGGTTTGGACAGCTGTCAACATAATATTTCGCAAGGTACTCGCCTCTATTTTATAGTTGCACTGAAATCTTATTATTACCTTTTCTATTTATCAAGTTATGATTAAACTTGAAAGATTTTCGTAAATCAAAATTTATAAAATTTAAAAATAATAATATTATACTGGTATATATATATTTCTTGGTCCTTTAAAACCTCAACGGGATTGTTAATTTATTTAATTTAAATGACTCGTTCGTTTCCATTTGAAAGTAGTAATTTTAAAATAAATAAAATTTGAAAATGATTAAAATTGTTTAAAATAGCCCTATAGAGTTATTCAATTAAGGTTTCCAATTATCCTTACAAAATTAAAATATTAAAAAATATTTGAATAAAATTGCAATCTATTTTAAAATAAAAAAGTTATTTGTAATATGAGTGAGTTAGGCTTTTCCACCAAGCCTTAATGCCTTCAAGTGAAAATTGGAAAGCCCGCGCACAGAGCATTCACTCGCTTTAAGATTTTTAACTTTTTTTAAATTTCGCTGATTCTAATTTGTTCAAATTTTATATTTAGAAAAAAAATGTGAAATATAGAGGGTAATGACGAGTTCGGCTTAGTATTTGGTAGAATTTTCCCCAAAAGAAGCGGGGCTCGTTTAAATATTTTAGTACTTTCACCAAGCCTCATTATAATATACATATAAATTAAGTAAATTTTTCATTATAGATTTGTAAAATATTAAATTGTAATGTTTTTATTTTTGAATGAGGTCAAAGAATTGAAAAATATAGATTCAAAATTAAGCTTTGTGCAGCGAACTTGTTAAAGAAATCAAATTAAATTTTTTTTTAAGGAAAGCCTTCAAGCAGACCCTTATTTTTAATTGATTTCTTTATTCTCTTAGAGAAAAAGAAATATATTAAATAAATTTTTCACTTTTGTTTTCTTAATGATAGATCGATTCGGAATGTTTTCAATTTCAAAGAAAAAGAAAGATTTTTAAAAAGCAAATGAAATAAAAGGCATCCAGAGAGATAGGGGAAAAAAAGACAGATTTCTAGCAGAATTCGTTATGCCCAGAAATAGAATAAAAAGAACTGACATCATTGCGCCTTTTGATCGGACAGAATGGTAAAAATCCAATACTTGGATAAAACAAATAAATATTCTTTTGAGATTCAATATGTCTATTTATTAAAAATAAATTGAGGTATGTCCATCATAAGATAAGAGGGTTAATCTGAAATCGCTTTCCCAATCCCTAAAACTGTCTTTAAAAATATTATAATATATAATCAATTCAAAATAAGCTCCTGTCTCTTAGAAAATAGGTATAGCTCTTGAACCATGATTTAAGGGACAGAGGTTCGCTTTCCGTTTTGATAGATAAAAAATTTATTGAATTATTTATATTGGTTATCAATTAATTTAAATAAATATGGACGGAGTCTAAATTTTCTTTAAAAAAAAAAACGTTAAGACATTTTTTTGAGACGGAAAAAATAAATTAGAAAAATGAAAAAGTAAATAAACGATATTCAATTAACAAGAACAAATTTGTTTTCTTGTTTCATGTATTTAAATTTTTTTCCTATAAAATAACGATGAATTAAAATTTTATATTTAAAAGTTACGAAATTATTTATTATTCATGTTTTTCTTTTTCAATTTGATTTATTATTATTTTAATTAAAAATATTTTTCATCTATCTAGAAATGTGTAAAATTAAATTTCATTTCCATCGATTTAATTAAAATAACTGTAAAAACTATATAAGCGCTTAATTGATTTACTTATTTAAATAATATAATTAAACGAGAAATAAGAGAGAGAACGTTCTAAATCTGAAACATTATTTGTAAATAATATAAAATTATTTATAAATAAACGCGAAACTAAATTTTAACTTGGATTTCAAATAAATGTTTAGTTTGCTAATCCGATGAAAAACATTGATAAATTTCGAAATTTATAAGGAGGTGACACTCCACACAGGGGATCCTATTTACAAGTGAAAATCACGTAAAACAAAATAGAATCCTTATTAGCGGAAGCAGCTATGGGTTGTTTATCCCTTCTAGGACTTTAATCAAATAAAATACAAGCCATTTGTAGCCATGGCTACCGAATTGTTTAATTTCTCCTTCCAAAGAAAAGTTAAATCCAGCTGAAAATCGTGGTTGAGTTGTTTCGAAAATTTGTTTAAATTATTTACCTATTTGACTAAAGTGATGATTTATAAACTTTTTTTTTTTTTTTGTAATGTCTCTAAAATTTGCCAAAAAAATTATTTATTTTATTTTGTAATTTAAAAAATATAGTTAATAAATATTATTTTCCAACTCTCCCTTGATAATAGGAGGAAACCTAGGACTAGCATTCCTAGTTCTACAGTTGGGAGTAAATGAATAACTCGTCATAAAATAATTTCCCTCTTCCTTCTCTCATTCATTATTCTGCTCTATTTTCTTTTACTATAATTTCTCTCGAAGACAGATAGCACTGAAAGGACAATAAATGTTTATTTTCTATAGCAAAATATACTGACTAATTTATTCATTCCTATGCTCATAATTGAAAAATTTTCTTAGAGAATGCCAATAAAATAAATGTTAAAAAAATTATAAATTACTTTTCCTCTTTAAAAGTAAATTTATATTCACTAAAAAGAAAATAAAAGAAATCTATAATAGCGTGTAGAGGATAATTTGTATGATATAAAGTAAGAAAATAGCTGAATATCTTAGATGTAAAGTAGCGTGCTTCCCGATGTGTACATTTATTAAGAAAAGAATCAATAAAAAAAAATTGAAAAATATTCTTTAAGAACGTACTTCTTAAAATGATTGAAGCGAATTTTATTCAAATTAAGCTTAAGTATATAGAATAAAAAAAATGTTAGATTTATTCATTAATTTTATAGAAAAAGAAAAAAGAAAAAAGAAAACATTCATTATATTTTTTATTATTAATTATTTGTTTATCTTAATTTATTAAAGAAAGCCGAGAAAAAACAGCCAATTATAAATTTCAAAAAGAAAAAGTCGTATTAGCGCCAAAAATCATTAGGCGAAATGGAAAAAAAATCAGAAATTTTAAATCCAATTTCTAATTGTAAATAGCGAAATTACATTTTAATATCTCAAATATTTTTTGAGTTATGAATTTTGTAATTGCTGAGAATGAGAAGCGGATTAGAAGAGATAAAACAGATATGATTATAATCATTGAAGAGGGTGAGGAGGGGTGGGAGGACGTTATCAATGCCATAAAATGTTTACATTTTTGTAAAAAATAAGCAAAATTTTGCAAATTAACGAAATTTTAAATTGCTCGTTTTAAGAAAAAAATAAACTTAATTTTGACAACTCAACGCTCCTTTTATTCACAGCCCTGGCTACGCCTCGGTTTATAATCCTGAGTTTATGAGAACTTTGGATTGTAAAAATTTATCTAGCTCTAACAACGATGGATAAAATTTTTTTAGAGAGAGTTCTCTAAAAAAAAAGACAAACAAAAATAATTTTCACAAGTTTTTTTTAAACGTCCCTTTTTGCAATGTGGATGAACCGTTTGAAGTCCGAAATATCTGGGGAAAAGTGAGTTTGAGCTAGGAGAAATAAAGACTGTTTATTCCCCATACATTTCCTGTATGAAAATATTTTTATTAAATTTTTATGAGAATTGACTTATTAATTCAGTTTATATTGAGCATCAAACAAAAGAACTTGGTTCTCTTTAAAGAGAATTTAATAAAAATATATTATATGAAATTTAATAAAAAAATATTTTCATAATATTTTAGTGAAATAAAAGAAAAATAATTTCAAATATATTCATGTAAAAGTGTCACTTATTGGAAAGGATGAAATAGAGATCCTTTCTCGTTCGCTTTTTCAGATGAAGTGGTGATGCTTGGTGGAGGTAGGCAACCCAAGTGACAAGCTCATTAATGGATTTGTCGATTAATTACACCAGAGTTCCTATAGAGCGGACCACGCATGCGCAATTGTTAAATTTATTAATTAACCACTGAACATGTGTGCGCTGGAGTAATTAATCGAAAAGACAATTGGTCAATTGGTTTGTCTAACTTCAAAAACGAACAAATCTATGAACCATATAAAAGTTATAAAAAAATGAAATAAATTTTACAAAATTTTGTTTATCATCTCTCTCCGGATAAACAATTTCAACAAGCTGGCAACGCTGCCTTGGAACGATCATTCCTCTCCCCCCTCGCCAAATGATACCACTGAATTCAACCGTGATAAGAATAATAAATAGTAGATTTTCTTTGAGCATTTTTTGAATAAAAATTTTAATTGTTTTTTTTATTTTAGCGACTCATCTGGAACTTAATTAGCTTTATGTTTGTAGACCTAAATAATCAAAAGGTGAATAAATATTTCATAAACCATCTTCATTATCTGTACTTTTACTTTTTGTCTTATTATTTCTTAATAGAGAGTTAAGCTAAAAATTCTTTAAAGACATATATATATATATATATATATATATATATATATCCAAATTAAAAGTGAAAAAAATATCAGCTTAAGTTTTTCCGCAATTCGCTTGCCCTCTTTTGAGTTAATTTGTCGGAAATAAACTGCTTACAAAAATAGATCAAAGCTCAGTCCATCCAGATATTATAATATTAATATATTTTAATTCTCTCATATTTGATTGCAAAATGTTTAATGAATATAAAAAATTTCAGTTATTTATAATATTGCTTTGACGAAAAAATTGTATTTTTTTTTTTTTTACTCACCAATGCAAAACCCTTTAAAATTCCAATACACCGTAGAATAGGAGTTAACCTTACCTGTAACAAAAAGAAATTAATAATTAATATTTATATAAAAAAAAAGATTTATCAAAAAATTTTTATAAAAGCTAGAGTACTTTATTTGATGCGAATTGTATTTTTTAAACTTATTTTATCTACTATCCATGTCAATATATATATATATATATATATAATATAAAGACATAATATAATAATTTAATAAGAAAAAAAATTATATTTCTCAAAATTGAGTAGACTTTTAATGGAATTAGTAAAAAATAAAAGCATGAACTTTACCGACCATTTACTGATAAATAATACATTAAAGGAGAGATCCTTAAATGAAACAAAAGATACATTTTGTCTATAATTTGAATAATAACAATTAATTTTAATTAAGATATTTAAATCTCACATTTATATTTGGTATTTATTCTCTTTTCGGCAGCTAAAGCCAATTTCGTGTTTTACAATTTAAAATATATTAGATAAATCATCCATCATCGAAGACATGGGGATGTTAGGGCGATGGTTTTCTTCTATTGCAGATAAACATTGCTTTTGGACGCTTTATTCAGGCAGGACAACGAACATGTTAATACCTGTAAAATTAAGTGCCAAGATTTCTTCTGTGGTCGAGTGGCTGCAAGAAGGCAGTCAATCAAGTCTCAGGCCTTTGAATCGGATGAAGGGAGAGAGAGCATGCTGAGAAGCCCTTCTACAGATGGAACCCATATTCAAGGTACGGACGAATCCGAGCATTTTAAAGGGTTAGAAGTTGGTGAGAGGATAAATACTGCTTGGATTTGAAGAGGACACCAAGCTTCCTAACAGATTTGGCGACCACAGAAATATAGTCATTCCAGAAAAGATTCAAAGCAATCATCACACCTTTTTGACATTCAGGTCTATTTTGTGTGCAAAATTTAATCACAATCTAAGAATTATTTTTTGAGTTATCGTGGACGAAAAAAATTACCGCACACAGACACAAACAGACTTAGAGACTTCATTCGAAAAAAGTACTTAAATGGACTCACGAGGACATCAAAACACATTTTGGTAGAATTCCGGCAATAAAAAACAAAATATTATTCAATCCCTTGAATAGTATATAACTAAAAAAACGTTTATTAAAAATATTACAATTTATTTTTCATTAAACATAAAATAATAATAATAAAAGAGAACCGATCAATTAATTATTTCTATAGTAGTAATGTCAAGAGGACTCTGACATTCAAGTAGAATAGCCGAAACGGTTTGAGTTTGTAGAAAAAAGCTCTTTTTATATTTTATTTAAGCTGTATATCTATTCATAGGTGTTTTGATTGGAATCGTTTAATTAATTCTGTCAAAAACTTGGAAAACTCATACAAATATAGTACTAGAGGAAAATGAGTTTACTTTTTTTCATGAAACGTTAATCTAATTAAATAATGTTATTTTAGCATGAATACCTCAACTTCTATCACTAAAAAGAAAAATATTGTAGGTGATAGATATAAACAATTTTTTCAAATAGAAATTGTTCAAATGAAAAGAATAATTTTGTTAAAAATCATTAATAATAAATGTCTAACTTTACGAAAAATGGAGAAAAATGAACGGGACTGGTATTAATATCTCCTAATTAAATATACTAATAATTCTAAAATCCAAGAAAAAGAAAAAATTTTTAACTTCGTGAAAAAAAAATTAAAAAATAAGATTTAAGACATATGTTCTTAAATCGTACCGCTATTATTCTAAATCGTACTTTGAGCCCTTATAATTTTTTAATAATAATAATAAATCAAAAAGAGATTCCATGGTTATTTTCAATCTTAATAATAGTCATAATGATAATGCAATGTATTTTAGTGTGTAAAGTATTTTTTACTTGTGGATAGAGAGGAAATTCGGTTGAACGGATTTTGATCAAATTTCATAATTATGTTTCAGACATAAATATCCCAATTTGATCAGTTTTTGCTACAAAAGAAATGGCAGTTTAAACATTTTTTGATTTAGGAAACTTCAATTCTTGGAAACCCATTGATATTTCATGAATATAAAATTTTCTTATTTATATTCTCTGGGTGTTAGAGGAAAATAAATTTAATCTCATTTGTGGAATTTTTCTACCTAATCATTGGATTTTTTTTTTAATTTAGGCGAAAATCCTTGAAAAGTGTCAGTTCATGAGTGGAAAAAAAAATAAAAACAGTCGAAAACATTGGACTGACAGAAATCCGGCTGCTCTGGCTAAATCCCTGTAAGGGCAAAGTGTTAATGAGGGGGTGGATTCAAACAACTCTCCACAACTTACCCTTAATGCAAATCTAATGATTACCTCATCCCTTGGTTTGGAGAAAAAAAGTGGGGGAAGTACACGCGTGAAAACGAATCTATCGACTAACTTGTTCATTTAAAACTTGTTTTTTTTTTCAACTCTCTGCCCTAGATCTGAGGGATTCCGATATTTAGACTTTGTCTATAATCAAAAGTGAATTAAGTACTATCTGATAGTTTCGCCTAATAACCAAGCGGAACTGATACCGAAACAACTAATAATCGTTCCATGAAGACACTCCAAGGGCTTTTGCTAATGTGCGTAGTTGTATCATATATAGAAGTAAAATTTAGAATTTGTAGAGAAAAATATAATTTGGATACTAAATAAAAAAAAAAAAAAAATTAGAGACATTTTTATTAATAAATTAATATAACGTTTCGCGAAGTTCACAGACACATGCATATGGTATGATAAGACAAAATACAACATTATGCCAGAAATGTTTTTTTTTTTTCTTTTATTAATAATAATCGTGAAAACTTGAATCATTAAAACTTTTTAATGTAATCTTTTTTTAATGTTTTTAGCCATGTAGTAATAATTTAATTTTGAAAATTAAATGAAACTAGCATACAACAACGGCAATAATACTAAAAGCACCGAAAAATAACTGGACAGTAGGCTATTAGGCGCATTGGACAGTATGCACTGACTGAACTTCTGTTTGCTGATTGAAAATAAAAATTCTAAAACAAAATTTCAGGGTATAAAGAGCTGATGCGGAGTTTTAAATTTAAATAATTTTTTTTTTTAATAAATAAAATTTTGAAAACTTTTAATTTAATTTTGAAAGGGGCATAGTGGGGAAGGGGAGATTCTATTCCCTTATCCAGAAAGGCTCCTAAGAAAAACTTAAGATGAATTTTACTGTGATTTTTTTCTTGATTGTTTAATTAAAATAAAAGATTTCTGTATTAGCCACTTTGAAAAAATTTTAATTTAAAAATTTTTTATAAAAAGTTAAGATTTTTTTAGGTGTTTGTGTCCCCACTTATAATGTAATCGATATAAAATCCGGCCTATTGATTCTAATTCAAAAGCCTTAAACCATTATAATTGTAATAATCAAAAACGTCCTCTTTGGAGAGGGGAAAGGGTCAAAAGGGTTTTTTTGAAGATTAAACCCTCTCCTAAATACCCACATGGCGTTCAAGAATAATTTTTAGAGAAGTACCTCGGTGGTAATTAAAAATCATATACTCCTTTTAATAGGAATACAATTATTTTTAAATTGAAATACTTTCATTCTTTAAGAACGAGGAAGTAAAAAAATTATCCTTAAATAAAATTCATGCATTTTTTTTTTAATTTTTCTCTAATATTTTGCATTGAAAAAAAAAATTTTTCTAACAATAAAAGAGAGATAGCAAAGATATTTTTACTATAGTAAATAACATATAGTAATTAGGTAATAAATAATTTTAAATAAGTTTTAGAAAATTTTATATATAATAAAGTCTGTCAAGTATTTTTTGATATCTTTGACCATTTACGAGATATGAAAACGAGTCTCAAAAGCGAAAAAAATATATTTTTTGTAATAAAACGTAAACCGTTAAAGTTGATAATATCTCGAACCATTTACGAGATATTTAAGAAAAAATATTTTATATATATATAATAATAAAATCCCGAGAGTATTAAAGAAATAAGTTTTAGATAATTTACTAAGGATCCTTGGCTTATTTCCTTAATTTAGAATCGGAATTAAATATAAAATAGACGGAAAGAGAGAGGAGGAACAACTGGCCCGTCTCACAGCCTGCCGCTTGAGAGGAGAAAAACAGTCTCAGCTCGAGTAACTCGTGGTCGACATCCACGAACTCACTAGGGGTGAGTTCTTGAGTATAATATTACAAATCTACTAAAAACATAGTAATAGTGATTTGTAGTATAACGTATATTTATAGATCATGCACGTGTAGAATTCCATAACAATGTGAATGTAGAAAAATTAAGACCCAATAACCTCCTTCCTTCTTCATTTACTATTTTTTTCTAGAGATCATTTTGAATACTTTTCAAAAATGTATATAAAATATTTTTTTTTATTTTAGTCTTATTATTATTAATATATATATTTATTTATTTTTAAATTGGAATAATAAAAAAAATTAATTAAAAGCGGGAACTTCTTATTTTGAGAAAATAGTAGTGGTCCTAAAGCCCGAAGATCCTTGGCTCTAATTCCGAAGTGGGTTTAATTTTTTCATCATTCCCAATTAATAATGAATAAATTTATGTCAGAACATACGTTTATATGGTAATTACTTTTTTATTAAAATTATTTATTTAACTTTTATAAATATAAATTAAATTTTTTACAAATTAATTTCTTTTCCCTTTTGACTTTTTTTTGATTGAAAACTATCATTTTGATGGTGATATCTCAAGGGAGCGAAATGTCCCTGAATAGATGCTATTTACATAAAGACCTCAAAGAACCGACTCTAATTCAACAGATTTCACTATAAAATTAATTTAAATTATCTTGACTACCAATTAATGTAAATAAATAAGGACGGAGTATAAATGACCTCAGATACCATGAAAGAAAAACTCTCTTTTGCAACCAGGGGGGCCTAGATCAGCTCCACCTACACTACTTCGGCCGATTCAAATTTACACATTTAATAGAACTTTTATAAAATTAAAATAACGATTTTTCGAGAGGAAATTAAATTCACATTATAATTATTGTAAAAATTAGCGTCAAGTTATATCCGACCATAAATTCTACTTGGCCCAGTTGTTATCTAATTGGCTGGAAGTTCGTTTTTGTCTTTTAATGTTCTCGATTTAAATATTTGAATCCCTTTGAAGTTTGTCCGCAAATTCTTTCCCTCCATAATCATAAAATTGTTGAATAATCCAGCTTGAAGTTAGGATTGTATATTTTAAAGAGATAATTAAAACTTTTCAATTTTAAATTTATGAAATTATATTAACTAAAAAAAAAAAAGAAAATATTTCTAAAGTTGTTAGCAATGAAAGATCGCCCTAATAAAGAATAGTAGTTTTAAACTAATAACTTTAACTATAAAGACCAAACTATCCAATTATTAAAATAAATGCAGAAATTTTCAGGTTACGCTAATTCAAAAAAAAATAAAAAATAAAAAAGCTACTAGCTCTGAGAGGAGAAGTTTAGCTAAATTTAAAGGTAGGTATATTCTAGAGATATACAGGATGCTCCAAAGTCAGTTTAACTATTTACATTTAAAATAACAAACATCAAATATGTGAAAGATCATGAGGAGGTAGTGGCTAAGACGGATAAGCTGCGGATTTCGGATCTAGAGCTACAAAACAATTTGGGTTCAAGTCCAGCTTGCCGCAAAAAATTGTTTTCAACTTTGCCAGAAATCTCCTCATGGGGTAGGAAAGGGAGAGATAATCTCACCCCTAGTAATTAATGGCACAAAGGGCCCATTCGAGTGGCCTAAGTGCCTGGATCTCCCAAATCTAAAGAGGACCTGCCCTATATCAATCCAACCATGTAAAAAATCAAGTATTATTATAAAAAATATGAACGAATATGATTCAATAGCGTGACCAAAGCTCTAAAATATTTATATTTAAGAGTTTAAAATAACAAATAGAAAACTGAGATATTGAAACATTGTAGTAAAATTGTATTTTAGGCCACCCTCTATATAAATGTATTATTATTATAATTTAATTAATTTTTGAAAAATTAAAAAAATATTTTATTAATAGTGGTTGATTTTACATTTCTCATACTATTTTTTAATTAAGCATATATTCAAACCACGATTTTCAGGATCTCCACCATAGAGGGTCCTAACCTAAATCACTTCCTAATTAATGGTTAATTTATACAATGTCCATATGACCTAAAAGATTCATAAAAAAATAGAGTTGCTAATGTTCCTTGAAATGATCGTAAGAATCAAACATGAAATTTAAGAGAAAAGATAGAACTACTCATTGCCATGGAATCAAAATATAAATATTTTTAAATTCTATGTTTGTTAATTGCTAATTAAATCTTTTTTATATTTATAAATATTGGCTTCTGACTAAATGGGGAATAAAAAATTTGTGATACCACTATTTACCCCTTCGATGTTGATATATAAAGAAAAAACATGTCGACATAAAAAATCTGATGTGCAAATTTTTTTAATGCTTACTAAATTCAAACAGTTTTCATTCGAATTTTTTACCATTAAAAATCAACTGTCGAGATAATAGGAAACCAATTTCAAAAGTCATTTTCCGTGACAACATTAATTAGAAGCGAATTCTACTAATTTAGACTTCTTTGAACATTCGTTACTGTAATGTTAATTTGAAACTGATTTATAATATCAAGCTCGAGAAAAGCCTTGCGCCGCTTCTTCTCTAAATTTATCTTTATTAATTTATATTTAGGCATTATTAACCTAAAATAAAAAAGTATAAAGAGCGTTATTCAACTTTCACTTAAAAGTAGCGTTTTATGGACTATTTGAGAAATAAAAACCCAAACAAAAAGTTGCAAAATTTTAAATTAAATTACATTTGAGAGGTTTTTACTTTAAAATATATTCTTTATGTCTTTAAAAGGAAAAAGAGGCACCTAAATTAATAACTAGACTATGAAACAACTAAACAAGCACAAAGGCACATATTTTGAGTTATATATAGCCTGCATATCAAATGGGAAAGCAGGTGGGTTTTTTGCAGTATAATTCGTAATTATTAGAAAGAAATTAAATAGATTTATACCCTGCAAAGTCAAAAAATCTAGTGCACTCTAAAACCAATTGCACTAATCTCAAATCAATTACAAGATCATTTTGAGAAAGGGGAAGTCACCGCATATGATTCCTTCCCTGCCTCTCTATACCCCTCTGAACTTCCAAAAGTAATTTTTTTTGAGTTATTTACTATTACTAGCTGATTACCCGGCGTTGCCTGGGTATTTATTTATCCGAAAAGGAATGAATTCTATCTGTAGTGTAAGGCACATTCTCAGTGAGCAATGAAATCAATTATATTCGCTAAATTCTGGCTTAAATGTCATCGGGACAGTCACCAATCAGCTTAACGATCCCGAAAATTATGGATTCGACACTAATCTCAGTCATTTTGGACATTTTATTTTTCTACCCCATGCCGAAGTGAGCTGAACTTTGACTTAAACGGCATCGGTAGTGTATCAATCAGCACCCCACTATGGAGTCGACACTAATATAGGTTATGTTCGATTATTTTTACATGTTAAAATTTAAAATGGTAACATGGCTGCCAAAATTTTTACCAAAATCAAAATTTCTATGTTAGATTTGGATATTAATATCTTTAAAACCAAACTAATACTTTAAAACTGTTGCGAGCGTAGGGAGCAATTCCGTAGCCTTTGTTCAGATTCAGGTTCCTTGCGGCAATGCAGCTTTGCGCATTCCCAAATGTTTTAATTTAATGTTCATAAAATATTCAAGAAAAAGTAGAAAATGTAATTTTATTAGATTTCCAATTTGTTAGGATGGTGCAAAATGTGTGCCACTATAATTAGATTAGAAAGGAAGAGTTGCTCGGTGGAGGTGACGTCAGAGTCTTTGCAGTGGGTTGAGGGTATCTTTTCGCTGCCACTCTTCTGGAGAGGGGATAATCTTTTCAGACATTGTAAATTGACATGAGTATAAATCTATATTTTGTTCGTTAACTAGAGAAACTTGTATAAAGAGCAAAGAGCATAATTCATGTTCATCCATCGGAATTGGTATATAAAAATAGTTCCTTCTCGGTAAATGTTAGAGATATTTAAATATAGAATTAACAATAATTAATAATAAAAAAATAGGTATTCCGCAAATGGGTAGACATTTGTTTGTCTTTCTACTTATGAAAAGTATTCGTTATTCGTGAAAAAGCACCACTCCCTAAAGACAAATATATATTAGTTACCCCGTTCTGTCCAACTATCCTTTTTTATCCAGGTTTCCTGTTTTCATTAATTAAAATAGAATATTTCTTAAGATTCCTAAAAATGGGGTTATATCGTTATTTCTCCTCTTTTTATTAATATTAGTGTTTGGACACCTATTATGATGGAGAACCTCAAAATTCTAGGCAAATCGTTAAATATCATATAATATCGAACTAAAGAATTATTTAATTCTTTACTTTAAAATAATCCTATATTTATTAAATGATTTAAATAAATAAAAAGGCTTTAATTTTAGCAAATAAATATTTATTATTATTATTGCATCATTATTTCAGAGACATTAACCCAGCTCTCCTTCATCGCTCTTTCTCACTCTAATAATAACGCATTTATGGTTTTATTTATGCGCGTGTGGAGTATTAAAATTTTATGCATTCTCTCCTGCTACGTTATTAATTTTAATGAAAATTAATTAATAATTAAAGAAAAATAAAATAAATTTTTTGAACTATTTTATAAATGGCGATAATAATAAATAAATAATGAATGTGTCTTTTTTTTTTTTACTTAATATATGGATTGTTAATAGATCTTGTAAACTTAATTTTTTTTTATTATAATTTATAGTTTAAATCCGAAAAAAATATACTTACCAAGACAAAAAAAATATATCATTTAATTTTTAAAAAAGACATTAAATGTATTTGATTTCATCTGTATAAAATCAACAGTAAATCTGTAAAATGATAATGAATACCCATGCCCAAAAAAATGGTAGCCGACTAAGGCGCGAAAAAAATATGAATGAAAAATAAAATGGCGCGAATTGTAAATCTTTTTGTTGTAGCTTTGTTCCACATACTAAGAATAGAATATAAAATTATATTATT
This sequence comes from Anisolabis maritima, assembly GCA_010014785.2. Classification (NCBI taxonomy): domain Eukaryota; kingdom Metazoa; phylum Arthropoda; class Insecta; order Dermaptera; family Anisolabididae; genus Anisolabis; species Anisolabis maritima. The sequence goes on from JAAAKE020158901.1 coordinate 28,333, forward strand.
AAATTATATAGCAAAGCCGAAAGACAATTAATCGAAGATATTACTGAAGAGTCGATTGAATGATATGTCAGCTTTTAACAGGTTATGAATATAACATAACCTGTTCAAGACAAATAAATAGAGTTAAGTAAAATTAAAATGGTTGCCATTCGGCAATTTGCAGCATTCTTCGGATTTGCAGCATTCTTCGGAAGGCCAAGCTCAGTAAAAATGAACCAAGTTCCATTTCTTACTTCGATGGCAGATTAAAGATCATCCGAAATAAATTAAAACAATTTATAAGCTCTAGTTTATTATCAACTAAAAAATTTTATTTTTCAGATACCCTGAAGAAAGGGTGCCTATCAGGAATACATAAATTGTTATTTATGACTTGCTGATAAGTGAAATATAAAAAATATGCATTTTTATATTTTATTCGCTCTAGGGGGTCCGCCACTTCAAAAGAGTTGGAAAACATTAAAGAAAGTAATTTATATAAATAATAATAAAATTTTGTAAAAGAAGATTAATGAACAATATTTGAATGATTTTTATTATTTCATTAAGAAAATATTAGACCTAATCTCTCTTGGGGAAATAATTTATAGGTATATATATATAAAGTATATACTTTTTTATATAATAAAAATTAGATAAAATGGTTTTTTCAAAAGTTTTTTAAGAAAAAAAAGTTATAATTAAAGATTTTAGTTATCTAAAGATTTATTTTGATAAAAAAAAAATGTAATAACATTTCAAGAGGAGAGAAAGTAAGTAGAATGGTTTTTTAACTAGCAGATGACTGCTGGAATTAATTAGCCGATTTAGTAAGGAACGAATTAATGGAATCCGTTGCGATCATTTACAACGAGAAAGAGAGGGCTGGGGAAGGGTTTATGAATTTTTTTATGTTTTAATTAATTAATTTTAACCCTTCGAAAATTTCTAATTCTTTGAAATTTATTTTACATAAATAGTGTAAGTATGACTTAATAATGAGTGTGTCGAGAGACCACATAATTATTGGAAAAATTTTTGGTAAATTGAGAGCTGTGGATCTCAAATGGTGTCATCGAAATATGTGAGAGATCCCATTTATAGGTGACAAGAAAAATTTAAAGTTAATTCATATTAAAACTGCGCCTGTATTATTATAATTTTTATATACGGTTTGATAACTTGAAGGTTGCTGGATTGTTGATTATGATGGGAAATTGGGGAAAAATCGGCCGCTTTCAGTTCAACAAACAAACTTTAATGCAAATATTTCGAATTGCCTATACAATTCATCTTCAGTGCAGATAAATTTTTTTTGCGTGAACTATTGTCTTATCTAATAAAATTATGCGCATAAATATCTGAGTGACATCGATTGGGAGTATGCAGGCTACCCTTTTTTTTTAAGTTATTTAAACAAATTCTAAGCTGAAAGGTCAACAACTTATTCTTATAAGATCATATACGGGGAGTCTATTTGTGTTTATTTGAAAATTGTCACATAATTCAGGTTAAGTTCTTTAATGTCTGTTTGATTATTTACAGTTTTATCTTTATTAATATGTATATAGCACTTTTCAATAAATTTTCTTTTTTTGATCGCATTCATAGGCTAATATCTCTGCATTGTCAGAGTCAAAAGCATGATTGTTATATTTAGTGTAGTTTTGGGTTTTTTGAGTCTTACCGACACTTTTTTTACATTTAAATGACGCTTTGATTGACTTATATAACATTTATAACAATTTATTTTATACAAATTGTTCCTCTGATTATTTTTTAGTCTACCAACTTTGTTGTTATATTAGGCGAAAAGGTTTTATTGTAGTTTGAATATGGTGTTTCGCTAGTAGATTTTTATGTTCTGATACACCACTAATATAAGGCCTATATATTTTATTTTCTGAATTATTGTTCTTCCATTGTTGTCATCGAGGTTAGCATTTGTATATGTTGAATGTGAGCTGGCCATTTATTTTTCTGTTTATTTCAATCTAAGAAATTGATTCTTCCGTTTTCTTCTTTTTCAACGTGAATTTAATGTAGGGGTGAAAGTTGTTTAATTCTTCCAAGATCATATATATATCGTTTCTCTTGGCCGATATGAGGTCTTTGTATAAGAGGAAGAATTTTTTGGGTTCTCAAACCTGATAAAAGAGTTTTTTTAAGCACTATGGCCACTGAAAAGCCTGATATACCTGATCCAATAGGGAGCCCCCAAAATTAAAGATAAGTCACTTAATATTAAGCTCTTTATTTTATGTAATCCTCAAAACCCAACGGGTAAAGT
>JAAAKE020158913.1:0-12169 GCA_010014785.2 Anisolabis maritima
TTTGTTAATGAGCATACATTTCTTTTTTTTTTTTTCTTGTATTTTTTGTATTTGTTTTGTTAATTGTTTGTTGTTTTTTATTAAGTAATTTATAAATTTGTATTTGTGTTTGATTGGACCTAGCCAACGAGGAATTGTGCCTCTAAGCAGGTCGTAAAATAAATTTATTTATTTAAATAAATAGGCGCTGATAACTTATATCGTAAAAATTATTGATCATATATGTATCCGAAAAGGCAAAAAAAACTTAAATATATTTTGTATTTTTTTACCAGATATCCTAGTGGTAAGCGAAGGTGCTAATACAATGGATATCGGTCGCTCGATTCTACTCCATGATGCTCCTAGGCATAGGCTGGATGCTGGCACATTTGGCACAATGGGCGTTGGTCCTGGATATGCCATTGCTGCTGCCTTGTGGGCTAAAAAATATTCTCCGCAAAAACGAATTTTATGTCTTGAAGGCGATTCTGCTTTTGGTTTTTCCGGGATGGAACTTGAAACTATGTTCAGGTATTTTATATTTATGGTTTATCAGGTGAATCCGGGTACATCTCGCCACGGCGAAGTCCTGTATTTACTTAGTCATTTTATATTATCTTATATTCAAAAGAAAATATTAGTTATTAACACAAACATATTCTCATAAAGCCCAAGACTTAGACCCACATTCACACCAACTTTTACTAAATTAATTTTATTTTATATTTCGATATTTAGAAATTAATAGAATTACAACTCTTTCAGGTATAATCTTCCCATTATAGTAGTTGTAGTCAATAATAATGGAATCTACGGAGGTCTTGATAAAGACCTATATCAACAACTCAAAGATGGATCAGATCCCACACAGAGGTATAATAATACTAATTCAATTAAATTTTTTTTTTGGAGAGAGAGAGGCTGGACCCTTCTCAGTTTGCCATTATCTTCTTTTAAAAATAAAATTTACGCCTGGATCAAATAAACTTCAAAGCCACAATTAGCATTTTTAATTTTATAATTCTTTTTTTTAGTTTACCCCCAAATTCTTTAAGTTGTGAAACACATTATGAATCTTTAATGGGATTGTCGAGTGATAACCGAAAAGGATTTTTTTGCACTACAATTGATCATATGAAAAATGCCGTTATTCAAGCTTTAAAGGTTTGAATATATATATTTTTTTAACATTTAATTAGATTACTTAGGCTATATTATTTTATATTTTTGATTTAGGTTACTGATGGACCGACTATTATAAATGTAATGATTAATCCTTCGGCAGAACGAAAAGAACAATCATTCCCTTGGCTTACCGAATCTAAACTTTAAAGTTGGTAAAGTCTTAAAATTTATCTACTTTATTCATCCTATTAAAAAATTCCAAGTTTTCTTTTAATTAATTTTAATCACAATGCATCTTCCTTTAAATACTTTCTAAGAATTATCAAAAAATATAAATGTGCCTAAAATAGGGCTTAATTTCTGCAACGATCTGATAACGGGAAATTATAAGGGAATTTTCAATTTCTAGCTGTACTCCATTGCTTAGTCAGACAGTTGGTCGGGTATATCATGGTCTGTAAAAAGTAAACACCCCTAATTTAGAATAATGTTAAATAGGGTTTTTATTATAGATATATAATAAAATATTATATAATACAATAATTGGTTATATTTGTATATTTCACTGTGAATTAAGTATTTTCTTAAATCATAAATATATTTGTTTTTAAACTCTACATGTATTTAATATCCATTTGGAAAAATAATCCTTTTCAGTTATCATTTCACTTATTAAAATCTATGGTAATTCGAATGTTTAAGAGAAAAGACAAAGACTGTTGTAATTTTGATTTTACGCTTGTAATCTTATTTCAAGAAAATTTTCTTATTTTTACTCCACAAAAAATAATTAAATATGTAAAGATTGTGGGAAAGAATCTTTTTTTATACATATATTATATAATAAGTAAATTATATCTTTATCCTTCTCTTCCTGAAAGCAATAAACAGAACTAATGAAGAAGAGTAGAATCTGAAAAAAAAAATTAGTAAAGAGAACTTTTCATAATATTTATTTATTATATTCGTATTACCTATTACGTAATTTACCAAAAATTTAATACATACCAACACTATTAATAAGATAATAATAACAAAGAATGTAATCTTTGATGAAAAAAAGGACTTGACAGGATTATGACTTGGAACTGGCTATAAAACAAAAACAAAGAAAATTATTGAAAAGCACATATGTTTAATATGGTTATTTTTGATAGACGGTAGCCAGATAGGAACAAAAGCGAGAAAAAAAAATTGGTTTTTCTCCTATCTAGCCTCTATTATTAACTCTTGTCGACATTTCAGTATCTTGTGCTGATAAAAAAAAGTCTGGAGACGCGACTAACCTCTAATATTAACTCTTGCCCAAGTTTGAATCACATCTTCAGACTTTTATCAGGATATCGAAATGTCGACAAGAATTAATAATAGAGGCTCGATATCGATTCATCAAATATTTTTTTACCCATTTGCAAACCTGTCCAAAAAATTCAACGTGGTAGCCTCATTTTAGTCTCGAATTTAAAAAAATCTTATTTTTTTTTTATTAAATTCAAAACAATTGTATTTTTACGAATATTAAGAAAAGGAATTGTCTAAAATATACTTACATGTATTGTTTTTCCAGTTTTTTTAATGAACAATTCGAATTGCTCTCGCATTGCTATTTCGTCTAAAAATATTGAAAATTTGAGATTATTAAAAAGGAATTAATTTCATTAGAAAAAAATTATTAATAATGCAAACCAGTATTTTTGATTATAATTTCCCTTAACTCGTTTACATTACCATCTACTTTTGCAGGTACAATCCTATTGTTAAAACGTTCCTACATTTAACAAGATATTTTTATAAGTTTATTTCTTTAATATATCCAAAATATAAAAAATAACATCCCCTACCATTTCATATGCCAAAACTCTTGAAAATTCATCATTCATTTCATAGGCTTGGGCACAATCAACTCGGAGTTTATAGATGGCCAGAAATTTGTTTTTTATCTGTTCTAGATAAATAAATGCTTGAAAACTTTCAAATTTCTGTAACAAAAATAGATATTTTATAAAATAACGTCTCTTTCAAGATTCAAATTTAAATCTCTACTAAGAATTTTGAACTCTTAATTAAGATATAAATCAATACAAATTAAAATAATGTATTAATATTTAACCATATTCTCTTACTTTTTTATTTATTCAGATTTCATTCAGAAAAATCCATAAATTTTAAGTTATTACATCACCATACTTAAAGAATAATAATACCAAAGAGGATTTTTTTAGCCTATAATTGACAATGGAGGAAAAAGCAAGCAGCCAGGTGAGAAAACTCGAAAACTCAAGTTTGAGACGTTTCGATTTTAATTTAATAATGCCGTCAAGAATCTATTTAGAGAGTATGAACTCAAATGACAAAGCAATGAGTCAAAATTCAAAATTGCAGAGTTGTCGGTTTGTTGTGCATTTAATATACAAAGAATGCTGGTGTTCTCACATGATTGCTGGCTCTTTCCTATATTGTTAAATATAGCCATCTTAATACTTCGTATTTTGTAAGTGACAATGAGACTTAAACAACTAATGACCCAGCAAAATTAAATTCAAAATATTTAACACTCATTTATCATTTTTAAGTATATTTGATACTTGATTCCAGTCTTTCATAGGATATTGATATTTCGGTCGTGTATTTTGTCAAATGATGGACAGATCACTGTGCTAACATGGTTGGGGATTCAAGAAATTTCAATTACGACTAAATCTTCGATTTCCTTTAAAAGTAAGTAGTCATTTTATTCTAAAAACTTGTCTCTTCTTTTTCAAACCAACATTCTTCTAACCGCCTGATTAGAATAAACGAGACCATCAATGTCTTTCCGTATTTTCAAAATTATATAAATATGTTAAGAGAATTGGCTTTCTGAAAATTACATCAATTTGCTAATGTAAGAAACAGAAATGATGTTTTAGAAATAATCAAAATAAAAAAAAAAGAAAAACCTTTGTTTTTTCTGAAAATTACATCTCTTCAGCAAATTTCATTTTTTTTTTGTAATTTGTATAATAAGTCAAGGTCAGACTTATGGTTACCCACTATTTGATATTTATATAATTAATATAATTAATAAAATTTCTTACATTGTCTGTTATGCATAAATAGATGATACGTTTTTCACAGATGTAGTGGAAAAGATAAGGGCCATGACTATAAGTAAGTTTTTTATCTAGTGGTGAAATTTTATTAAGGATTTGCGCTGTCACTTCTGTAAAATTTCCTGGTAACTTGGCATATCTTGCTAACACTAAAGACCCTCGGGAAATTGCAGTGAATAATATAGTCATTTTGTTAACGTTTATTTGCAGAAAATCTGTAAAAAAAAATTTATATTAAATTCCATGTATGAGCTTAAAGTTCTAAAAATAAAAATCAACGAACCTCCCCAAAGTGAGAAACTTCAAACAAATTTTAAGCAAAAAAGGCGTAAGAGGATAAAATAAATTCTAGACTGTAGAAAATAATCAAGATCGTTACTTCAGGCAAATAATTAAGTTAGTAGATTTTGCCTATATTTCTTTTAGACACTTCTTAGTTTTAAATATAAAAACTTAGGAAGCACTCTACTTAAGAATCAAAATATAACTGAACCTGAAAAATATGTTGGAATGTTTAAAGTCTGGAGAGATTTTTTTATTTACATAGATAGTATTATCAGTCATACCATTCTTATTTTCTTTCTTTTTTCCAAAAATAAAATTTCTAGCTATCTTATCTAAAATCTTACATGGGGGTTGTTCTCTTTAAAAGACCAAGCAAATAGCAGTTTTTTGTATTTTTAACCATAATACTTAAATATGATAAATTTAGTAAATAAAAAGAATTTTATTATAAAAATAAAAATATGATTTTAATTCTACCCCTCTCTCTTAAAAGATACCTTAACTCCATTATGGCAGATTAAGAGTTGGAGGGGAGGCTAATCAGGCACCTGCAGAGTATAAAGGTTAATGAAAATTTGTGAAAAAAGAAAAGAAATGGATTTTTTTCAATTAAATTTATAAAAAAAAAATGGGGAATTTTATTTTATTTAAATCTATCCATTCCATTCAAATTAATAATATTAGAAAAACTTATCGAAAGAATTTTGTTTTTGAAAAATTTTATTCCCAAAATAATAAAATAAGATAAAGTAAATAAAACAAAATATTTGAATAAAGATAATTTGTCAGTCATTAGGTATATATAATGGCAGTAATGATAAATAACAAAGTTCATGATGAAAAATGTCATGGTTAATAATAATTTAAAAAATCGATTTTTAAACCAGAATAGACAAAATAAAATAAGATATATATCGCAATGACCGCAAGGTCATTTGTTTCTTGCTGTTTTTTTAATTTTAAAAAGAGAAATTTAATGATACATATTTTTATTTTTAATACGAATTTTTAATAAGGAATTTAATATGAAATAAATAAAAACAAGTATTTTTTTTATAAAATTTCCAGAAATCCCTTACTCCCTTGTTCTTCACCAAATAAATGGTCTCTCTAAGGAAGAATGAATAAATGATTCGGAGGTGTGGGGCCATACAGATGAAACCTTCCCCAAATATTCAGCGGCCTGGGCTGACCGGATCACACCATCTTTAGTCATTCGATGACCGTCAGGAGTCGGTCGGTTGACCCCCATTCGATCACTACTATCATCTCTAATAACAGAACACTCCTCAGAGAGAACAAGTCGAACAACACACTCACCACCTCAACGCCAAGAGAGAGACATCAACTTCGCAGCGGCTAACAATGACCATCATAATATTTCGTAAAGCGCTTTCCCAATCCATCTCTCTCTTAAATTATTTTTTTTTGATGTCAAAATTTTATATTAAAAAAAAATTTTTTATAATAAATCATAAATTTTTTTTTTATCTTATTCGAAATTTTATTTTTATTTATTTATTTTTTAACTTTAAATTTCTTTTTTATTTTAATTTTTATATAATCAGCAGAAGCAGATACTCTCTGTGAATTTTACACTTCCCTACTTCAAAGTAAAAATCAGTATCGATGACTTCCAATTTGGATCTTGTAGGTATAAAATTAATAATTCCTTATCTTTAAATTTTTTTTTAAATAAAATAATAAAAATTAATAATTAAATAGCCAATTTTAATAAAGAATATGTGTGAAAAATTTCATTAAGTCACATTTCTAGTTAAGTAATTAATTAATTAGCACCTATTCTGATATCCGCTAGTTTCCTACCATTCTATCCAGGACCATCATATTCTTGGTAACATATCGTTGGTTTCAGCATTCAATATATTCATGCCAAATTTCGTTAGGACACATCATTTAGTATAGGAGTTATAAATTAATTAACATCTATGCTCGTGTTGAGATGCCAGTTTCAACCCCTTTGGGGATCACCCTAGTAAACGATATATCGTTGGATTCAGAATTCAATAAAGAATATTCCTGCAAATTTTCTTTAGGGCATCATCTAGCTTAGGAGTTATAAATTAATTAAAACTTGATCGTGTTAAGACATCTTTTTATTTATTTATAATTTCTCTATATATAATTACATTCCCCATCTCATTATCTTTATTCCCACGAAATTTCGCTGCAATTAACCCAATAATATATTATTGATATTAATTATTTAATGTAAATCAATTTTCCATTTGTTTTTAAAAATGGCTGGCAATGCGACGTTGCCATTTAGAAATGGGCTGCTAGCTTCTTGTTATTTATTCAGTATCGTCATTTTGATATTTTCAAGGTAGTGCTGCTATCTAGAGTCATTTAGAACAAAGATTTAATAAATATTTTTACAAAAGAACACTCAATTTTTATAAATTAATTTTATTTATTTAATTTTATTATAATTTCATTTTCTTTTGATAATAAAAAAATGAAAAGATTCATTTAATTGCATAATTAATTGAACCAACTTTTAATCAGTGAACACACTTTATTTATTTATATATAATTTAATATTATATAGATATTTTTTAAATTAAAATATAATTACGCTTTATTAAAAAAATTTTAATCCTACATAAATTAAATATAAATATATTATGTGTATAATAATTATCATTATAATAATTAAATTAATATTTGAAAGTAGCGCAACTCCTTTTTGTTTTCTGAGCCAATCGGATTCTTTGTAAGAACCCAGAAATTTGCCAATCATAGAAAAGCTAACAAACGTGTCGAAGCCGCCAGATTGTTGCTGGACCTTTGTCTTTCGCGTGGATGTTCGACTAATTTTTATAATTTGTATTAATATTTCATATTGTGTCGTTTCGTTTTATTATTCATGTGTGTATTTTAAGTATCTCAACAAAATCATCTCAACCTTAATTTCATCTTTATATAAAAAGATGTACTGTCGTTTTACATTTAGCTACTTCTGCTAACATGGTTAGAATTTTTCATTTATTTATTAAACTATATAATATCTCATTTTTATTTTTATATATAGAATCAAAAAATGTATTTATTTCGAGAAGGGTTTTATTTTTATAAGAATTTAATTAATCATTCAATTCCAGGCTGTAAAAAAAAAAACAAAAAATTCCAGGGATTCTAATTTGTGAATTTTCATTGTGCAATAAGTTAATTGATCCTACAATAGATGGCAGCACAAATTTCAGATTTTGATATTTTTCTTGTTATTGGAAACTACAGAGATAGGATTGCTCTCTTGAAAGGGAGAGGAGTATAGGGGCCTAATGATGATTGTGTTATTTCCCCTCCATTTTAAATAATTTTTTATCTCTGAATATTGAGCAGATCTACGCTTTTCTACCCATATTTCGGGACATTTCCTTGAAAAATTATTAAAAATAAATAATAAAAATTATATTAATTAATTAATTTTTCAGTCTTGTGCCAGGCCAAGAAATGTGTTTGTGGGAGAGAAACGAATACAATTTCATTTCATTTTCATTTAGACAATATAAACACACCTACTGGAATCTGCATTTATTTACCCAAGGTGCTCTCGAATACTTCCAAATTCAATTAAATATATATCCATTCGTAATTGCAGCTTTTTCATTTATTTGACTTTTTTATTTTAGGAAAAAAAAAAAAAAAAATAGAATCTAATTTTTCAACTCTTAGTGAGTTGGAGGGCATCTCCTCATCTCCTAGCCAAAAGTTGATAATATTTTTGGTCTTTGAAAAAAAACACCAAATAGCCTTAGCCTGAAGAGAATTAGTGTATCTGCCAAATATACTCGAATATGATTATTAAATAAGGATTCGGCTTCGGAGCCTGAGTAAATTTTCAGCTGCCCTAGCCTAAATAATGAACACAGTGGCGGAACCTCACTTAGTAAATTTTCACTTATAAAAGTAATTTTTTTTTTATCAATTTTATTTATAGTTTCTTCATTTAAAAAAAAAAATTTTTTATAAATTTCTAATTATCTTCTCTTCTTATTTTTACTTCCACACTTATTTTAATCTAACATCAGGCAACGGGTTGTTTTTTTATACATGGTTATTATTTTTCGAAGAAATATTGAAGTTTTAGTGCTCTATCGTTGCCAAAAGTTGATGATATTTTTGATCTTTGAAAGCTCTCATATAAAATAATTTCTTTCTTGCATCAAATCGTTCAACTAAAACTATAGACTCTCACACTCTGACATACACGGACGCCGGCTTGTAATTTTCAGAATAACTTTATTGCATTCAAGAAGCCTCATTTCGTAGAGATCCGTTGAAACTTCAATTTCGAAAAATTTGCTATTAGACATTTAACTACACAACACTGGTATAATAAATAGTATAGTAAAAAATGAAAAGAAGAATTAGGTCAGCGTTAATAATCAAAGTAATATATGCCCCCTTCCTCCTAAAAATACTTTTATATGATACTAATAATAAAATAAAATGAATCGATTGATTGATGAAAAAATATTTATAGTTCCTTTAAAATTTTAATTTAAAAAATTGATTTATATACGGTTGAGCGATTCTTTATACTCTGAATATTAATATATTACGTTTTATGATATTTTTTATATAAATATTTTATTTAATCTAGTTATATTTTTCTAGATGGGACCGATATAATTATCGATCTTTTAATAGTTATTAAAGCAACAATTTTTCACCATCTAATTAGGATGGTAAATAATGAAAAAATAATATAATTAAAAACTTTTTCTTCTTCCGTAGAGAAAGAGAATTTTTAATTTTTTTTTTAATTATTTACTTTTTTATTTTATTTACTAGAAGCGAAATCATTTATCAGGTACCAAAAGTTTTGTTTTGTATTAAAAAATGATTTTCAATATATTTCTCCCCTCGGGTTAGTTTAACATATGGACTAGAAGTTAAACTACCGCCTAAATCTCTAATAATACTTTTTTTTAATAAATTTTCTTAGAGGAGGGATCACTGTACTTCCTTAATGCCACTAAGATGCAATTTAGAATTTAAAAGTTAGTTTGCTCTATCTTTCCCAAAAGAAAAAAAATCTTAATCTTAAAGCCTTAATGTTAATTTATGGTCTTGATTTAGTTATTATAAATAAATTGTTTTTAGACAAATGATTTTTTATCACTTTTATTTCCGGAATCTTTCGCCCCTTTTTCCTTTGTTCCTGCCTTATTCTCATCATCCGGAATCGGCATATGAAATAATTAGAAAAATAAACTGTCCGTCGCACAAACTGAGGTTTAATGGAGAGAGAAGAAGAAACTCGTCATCCACTTACACACCAGATATAACCCCTGCATAGTAAATTATCCGGCCCAAAATATACAAAGATATGCTCTTTCCAATTTTTTTTTTAGTTTATTAAGTTATCATTAATTTAATGAGGCAGGAACTCCCAATCTTATTATCTTAGTAATATAATAAATATTCTTAAAATATAATTAGCAATAATTTATTCCGTTAGAATAGCTTTCTTCTTGCTTTATTGAGTCTGACCTATTAGGATCTAAAAAGGCAAAGGCTAATGGGAAATAGATGACAAACGATAACATTCTTTGGTTCTTAAGAAAAAAGGGACAGAAAAGAAACTTCCTTATGTTTTCTTTGTTTTGTTCTTCAGGAGACATAAACAAGCTTTACAGGTAATTGTTAGATACCTAAATGCAATCATGATTAGAGCGATTTATGGAAATGCATTGGGTATAAGACAGCAAACAGGATCTGATTCGTCGGTTCGGGTCATGGAGAAAACAAGACGGGTTATTGCTTGCTATTTTTTTTTTAGCTTTATAGAACTCTCACGCTTCTCTCTCTTTTACTCTCATTTTAACGGTATATTACTTAATATATAGATATGTTGACCTGGCAATACAAATAAAATTAGCGGGACGTTCCATACATTTGATTTGCAAAAAAGAACAGGAAATAATACAGTAAAATATTTATTTAAATATTTCATACAAGGCTGATGTTTATGTATTATTTAAAATACTAAATTTCTTATTCATTTATTATACTACTTGTCAGTTATCATGTTTTCATTGTATGGATGAGTTCTCAAGCTTTTTAAATATACTTGACACACTAAAATTCTTGTTGGTTTAATATAAAATTTCTATGTATTTGAATAGACAATTGTCACCTGTGGGATGACCTCTTGTGGGTGGGGCAAAATGCAGTGACTCGAAAGAAAAATATTGAATATGAGGTGCAAAAAAAGGGGGTTGGATGCAATAAAGAGACACCAAATCATTGAAATTATTTTCAGTGCCATAGCTAGAGTCCTTTATCTTGCCACCCTTATCTGACTCAAAATTCTACTTTTTTCTTTTAATCTATAGTATAAGCTAATATTGTTGCAACTAAAAATGTGCAGTTGAACGGTGACTATTAACCCCTCCCCCCCTTCACTAGCTACTAATCCTTTGGCTACCTACCTGCATTCCATCTCTTCAAATAAACATCTCTCAACCATAAAACCAGACATAAAATAAATTTAATCTGTAAATATAAACTCAACAAGAAATACAAGTATATTTTTTATTTTATTGCCCCTCTCCTCTAAAGTCTCCATGTTTGTACTCTTAAAAATAATTTTAATAATAATCAAACTATCCCATTTTTTTTTCTGCGAAACAAAATTATTTTTTAGCTAACAAATGTTTACCTAACACTGCTTATTATTATTTTAAATAAAATTATGTGCGCAACTCGCCTCAAGCGGACCCCAGGGCTTATAATGTCTATAGATATAAAAATTTTTCATTTTTTTTAAGTTTTTTCGGCATCTTAGACTATTTATTTAAATGAGAGCTAATAAATAAATATTGCTTCGGAAAGCGAACCTTAGATCATGAAGTAAGAGCTTTACATTTACTCAAAGGGATTAGGAGTAAAATTTTACATTATGGCTATTAATCTATTAAAAAATTAATTATTTTTCTTCCTTTTTTTAGATCGCGTCATTGTGAGAGTCCTCATGAAGACACTTGTGAGTCTACTAATGTTATCTTGTATACTGAAGTCTACTCGAGTGGAACTACAGATGTCGTCTTATGCAGACCAAAGCAGACCCCTGATGGAAAGATATTAACAAAATGTGAGCCACCGCTTATTTTATAGGAGACTCAGATTTTAAGTAGGCCATAAAATGAGTTAGAGCACTAAAATTTTCAAAGTCAAACCGTGGTAAAATTTCTACTAACAGAGTAGGTGAGAAATATCATCAAACTATCCTATGAGCTATTTTCCGAACAAACTAGTTATCTTTAGTTAACTGTTGAAAATTTTAGTGTTCGAACTTTCTAAAAATTATTTTGTGATTGGAGAAAGATTAAAAATTATTTATAAATTCAGAGAGATGTTAATTTGAATATTAAAGTAGAAAAAGCAAATTTGGAGATTTAAATTATAAACTTTTTTTAGTTTTTCTTTTTTCATCAATTTTGTTAGATTAGTTAAAATAAGATTATTTAAAACTATTACACAATGAAGATCAGTAATTCCCATCCTATATTTATACGCGAACCTGGATTTAAGAAAATTTTTTTTTCACTTACCGGGAAAATAAAAATAACAACATACAAACTAGTTATTCTTACTTTTTCTGACTTGTAACTGTACTATACGATGTTATGATTTTATATATAAATAACACA
>JAAAKE020158924.1:0-10025 GCA_010014785.2 Anisolabis maritima
ATAATATTTACATTGATAACGATGATAAGCTCAAACTAATTAATCGCTCACCTGATGATGTTGTGATGGTGTTTCACGCAAGCAGCGAACTTCTTAAAGCAATCGAACTCATCTGGAAATTGGCACAATGGAAAAAGCTATTTTGGGGAAGCCCTTTCTCAAAGAATTTATTGGAAAGGAAATAAATATTGGAATTAGAATGGAAAATTTTTAATTCATATTCTTTTCTTTAAAAAGAACATAAAGACAATGTGGCATAGCTAGAGTCAATGAACCCCCAATCAATATTCAATTTTGAAAAAAATTTATTCTATGCAAATCAAATGATTAATTTTGCAAATTCAAAAAAGACTTTCTATTTTCTTTTAATTTCTTCTTGGGTTGCCAGCTGAAGTCTAAATTACGTACTTAAAAGGTTTATACTCACCAAAATTAATTAGCTTGATTTGATAGAGCAAAATTTCTATTTGGCCGGTGATTAAGAGTATAAATGTTACAATAAAAGTATCGAAAAATGCCATCATGGTGCAATTGACGATGCAGCTGATCCAGTGCATCGTGTACAGGAGAAAGAAAAGTACAGGCACCGAGGGCATATCGAAGAAGTATATTTTACCTAAGGCCAACGTCAACTGAAAGAAAAAAATAGAATTTTTTAAAGTCTTTTTCGGCATCTGAGGCCCTGTCCTTATTTATTTATTTATGTGGTAACCAAAATAAATGAATAAATGGTTGTCGCTTAAGACGGAAAGCGAACCACTAACCTTTGGCACGAAAAGCGAGGCCTCTGCGCCAAAGGATAGGACCAATAGAATTTTTGCTTATATTCTTTATTTATAAACAATTGTGCAATTGTTCCATCTTGAAATGGGCACAATTTATTTTTTTCCTGATGCGGTTTATTACTTCGCCAAATTTTTCCTCTTTCAATATTTTCATTTCTCCTCGTTTACACCTCATCCTTTTCATTTTTTTCCATTTCGAAGACCTGTTCTTTGGCTGTTTCCCCCTCCCCAATTCTTTATATTTACAGAAAATAGAACGTAGCTAGCCATACCTCCAATTCGGTTCCTTCTTCGTTTTTAAAGCCTCTCAAGGAATCCCTGATTAATGCATTACCAACCCATTGGAAAGCATTGAACATAAAAAGTCTAAAAATAAACAATACCAAAGTTTAGAAAGGTGATTATTGACATTTTTTTATTTGCAAGATTTTAATTAAAGACCAACAGCAATAAGATGATGATTGCCTTTTGGTCCTTTTTTTGTTTTGTTTTTCTTCAGCATTTAAAAAATACATAAATAGACAAAATGGCCTTACATGATAATTGTGACACCAAATCGAAACGCTTTGCTATAATAAGGCTCAATTAGGGCGAGAGCTATTTTTCTGTCATCTAAATGATCCTGAACATTTTTTAAACTATCGAAATACTTGTTCACCACCTGTAAGAAAAAATTCCATTAATTATTGGCTTATAAAAATAATAGAGAAATTAAAAAATCAAAAAAAATTCTTATTACCTTAAATAAAAATTTTCTTTTAAAGTAAAGAGAGAAATAGGCCCCGAGATTGCAAATAAAAATTGCATTAAAACACAACATCTAAAAACAAAATAGGAATATTAAAATATTACAAAAAGAGACTGAAATTATTCAGACTTCAGTCCTCTGTGGAGTATTAATTTAATTAAAAAATTCTCTGTGTTCTATTTAGGAAAATTATATACCTAGTGGCTTTTCAAAACCAAAAGAACGTCGTGTAATTATTTAGAAGAGAATAATCTTCTTTTGTGGTAACAAATCTTAAAATATAAGTAAAGTATTAATGAAGGTAATTCCATTTTGAAGAAGATTTATAAAAAGTGTAAGCAAATCTCTTCCATCTTTTAGAAAAAATCAGGGACAATAAGCTCGTGTAAAGAAGTCTTTTGTTGTATCTTATTTCATTTTTCCGGCTAAATATATATGTACAAATTAGTTAGGTCCGATTTTTTGTTCAAAAATTTATTTTTTTCAAAACAAAATGAATGAACAGATCAATTAAAGTATTTTCCATCGCTGGCTACCACTTTCTCCCATCTCTCAAGCAATTTTCGAATTCCATCTCGAAAAAATGACTCGTCTTTTGAGGCGATCCAAGTTTTGAGTCAATTTTCGATTTCTGCGAAAGAAGTGAACCCATGACCTGCCAAGTCGTGCTTCATCCTTTGGAATAACCAGTAATCAGAAGGAGCTGCTCGCAAGTGAAAACGCCTTTCAACGTCTCTCGGTTTCAGTTCATAAGGCACCTAATTTCCTTATTTTTGAATCATTCCCATGTCTCTCAATCGTACGGAAACAGCTTGAGTCACTCCCAATGATTCTGCAAGCTCCTCTTGCATGTGACTCTGATCTTCTTCGAGTAATGCCTATAATTCTTTGTCCTCGAATTTTCGACGCTGAAATCTACATCCTTGAAACGTCGAAACCCTACATGATTTATCAGTTGGAGCAACGTCACCATAAACTTCAATCAACAAGCACTCGATGGCTTCAGCTGCACTTTTCTTCCAATTAAAACAGAAAATTAAAACCTCCCGCAAATGCTGCTTGGTTAACATAAAATTCGACATTTTCAACACTGTAAAAGTCAAGGTTTTTGTTTGAAACTCAAAGCGAAATAAACTCAATATTATTGGCAGATGTTTAACCTGTTTGAAACCGCCAAAATAGGCAGTCACTATAAACCATTTATAACAACCGGAGCCATCTTTTGAAAACGGACCGAACTAATTTGTACATCCAATATTTCAAAGATAAGCTTATTTACTCACTTATTTTCTTTATTTGTTTTCATTTAAATATAATATAATGGTTGAAATGAGCCTAACTCGACAATACCCTCTATTTAAAAACTATTGTAACAATTGAAGAGGGGGATATGAGAGTTAACTCCCCTCCCCCCCCCACACACCGAAAAAATATATAAATATATAAATGAAAATATAATATAGAGAGAAATATAGTATTAAATAAAATAAAAGTAAAATAATAGTAAACTATTTTAGGAAATTCAAAAAATATTCTTTAATATTCCATAAAATTTATTTTAAACTAGAGGTAGAAATTATTTATTTCAATGATGATCCCTTTCAAATAGAAATATTCTTATTATTGTACAATTTTTAATATTATAATTAATAAAATTTATTCAAAATTAATGGGGCTCGAAAAAATATTGCGTGTACGGCCCTGCGATGGACGGCTTTCGAAGAGGACGAGAGCGCCTCTAATGCCGTCCGCAATCCAGAGAGAGAAGCAGCTTAGTTAGCCCATGTGGCGCATGTGGCGCCACTGTCCGAGAGCGCCTTCTCCTTATGCAATAACTTTTCAAAAAAGTTAGAATGCATGCCTATTTAATAGGAGTATTCGAATAATCTCAAACTAGCTGCGCTGCCTCCCTGAGCCTTCCTTTTATTTTTAGTTTGCTCAAATAGGGACGCACTAAACTGGCTCGAGCCCGCCTTAAACGGTCCCTGAGCTTCCTTTTAATCAAATGTCTCTTACCTCAATTAAATTTAAAAAAATCCTTTCCAGTTTAGTACTTCTCTACTCTCCGTCCAGCTATTGTCCGAGTTGATCAGTTACACTGGTTAGCGCCCTCTAATTAATATCAACTATAGTTGATAGTGCTTGGAAAAAATTTTAATAAATAATAATTTATTTATAATGAGTATTTTTTTTTTTTAACCTTTTCGGCATATAGACTAAAAACGATACATACATTTGATTATTAGGATACAAATTATCCAGACCAATTGGTATCCAATTGATTTAAATAAATTTTCATCGGACTCTCTGGGATCCGAATCCACGCCCTTTGGCTTTTAAGGTTTTTTATAATGGCAATGTCAATATCTAATCTATCGGCCACTGGATGGAGAAAGGGGGCTTAATGAGACCATTGTTTAATAAAAGAAATTAATTTATATTTATACAAAATATCTTTTTGTTTAGTTGAATTTATTTAATATTGTTAATAAAAAGAAAATAAAAATATTGATTTTAATTTAATATATTAAAACTTAAAATCCGGTTTTTTTTTTTTTTTTTTAATGTACAAGAAGAGTGAATAATAGAGAGATTTCAAAGCATTTAGACCTAAAACCTAAAGGCTGGATCCACCAAACAGAAACACCCTAAGAATATTTTCCCAAAAATGATACCTAGCGCAATCGATTCCTCGCACCCGAATTAGTAAATACAACAAATTTCATCAAAATTGTTAGAGCCGTTTTCGAGAAAAAATTTATTAACATACTTATATAGATATATACAGATAGATAGATTAAGAAATATAAACCCCCACCTTTGAATCATGTCTAATAGTTTCCGACTCTCAAAGTGCGCTTAAATCCATACAAAATTTCAGATCAAACAAATCATCAAATATCCAAGTTGGATACATAAATAGCCTGTTAATTAAATCCATAGAAAGCAACTACAACATTTCCCTAAGATGGACCAAGGGACATAGTACATCACAAGGCAATAATATCGCTGATTTTTTGGCAAAAAGAGGAGCTCTCCACGGTACGTTTTTAAACTTACCAACTCCATGGAAAGATGCATTCTTAATATCAAAAACTCACTTAAAAAATAGCTGGAATTATTCTTGGAAACAATCTTCAACAATAACTGATCCAGCACTTGCTAAAATAAAGCCTAACACTGGTCCTCTTTGGCTTACTCCCTTCACAAATCTCTCCAGATCCATAATTACCACAATAAACCGGATCAGAATTAAGCATACTTGTACTCCTGTCCATCTAGTAAGACTCAAAATCCTCCTTCACCGTTATGCCAATGCTCCAATATTCCAGCTACGCCGTCCCATATAATCTGCGAATGTCCAATATATGAAAACAATCGCCAGCTATATTCAATTAAAAATTAACCCAAATTTTAGAGATCCTACAACATTTCAACAGTTTCTGAAATCACCCAATCCTGAAGATCTGGAACTATTAAAACCTTTTCATCGTAGCCTCAAAAATCTTTATATAAAACAGCAAGACGATTTCTTATCATGTTATTTTCTAAATGTATTGTTCATATTATTTATTTGTAATATGTTTTCTTTTAGTTTTTTTTTTTTTTATACTGTGTTTTATATTTTATAATAGTATTTTTGTTTGTTTGTTTATTGTATCTCAAATAAGAAGGGCTGAATGGTTTTAGACACAGCCGAAAATAAAGAAAAAAAAATTAATTAACAATTTTTATGCCTTTTTCTTTTGCGAGATTTAATTATTATTTTATATTATTATTTTAGCAATTAATTAGCTTTTATTTTTCATAAGGAAAGTTACGATTTTATTCATTGGTTGATTTCCAATAAATTTCAATAAGAAAATATTAGATTTTCAAAAGTTTTTTAGGAATTTGGGGACATCTCTTTTTTCTTGACTCTCATTAATGTCTTGTACAAGAGTACTCATTTCAAAATTCTATTGGGAAGTTGCTCATGCAGAGCGTGATGGACACTCCGCTATTATATAGATATTCCTTATTAGTATTTTTATTCATATTCCAATTTAATATAACAAAAGGAACAATGTAAAAAATTAAGTCATATAATTAAAAAATATATACAGTAGAAAATGGATTATCTGGATTCTTATTTATCCGGGCGCAAAAGTCGGGTGCTCCGGCGCGATGAATAAAAAAGATGGCTGTAGAAACGAATATAAAACACTTCAACGATATGTATATAAATTTATATGTTAAAAAATTCCGAAGTCTTAAAGCTTTATAACCCCGTTTGAAATGAAAAGGGAAGAGAAGGTGGCACCCAAGGCCGGAGGCTCTGTGCAGGAAAACTCCCAAATATAGGGGCCTTACGACTGCAGAAAAGTCTCTGCATCTGGGAGTTTTCCTGTACAGAGCGTCTTGCCTTGGGTGCCACCTCGGCTTTAAGACTTCGGAATTTTTTAACATATAAATTTATATACATATCGTTGAAGTGTTTTATATTCGTTTATTTTATTTTTATCAATGATGTTTCATATTTAAAAGTTTTTCCATTTTCCCAAATTTTTTTAAATTTTTAGCTGATTATCCAGATGACCCCTAAACCCAATTCGTTCGGATAATTGAGTTTCTAAAGTACAGGTGTGTATATCCAGTTTTTATTCTTCTTGCCTTTCTCCCATGTTTCGGGGTCGGCACAAACGACAGACCTTGACGAGAAGGGAGAAAGAAAGATTCATATTGAGAGCAGAAAAAATGTCAATCTAAGCTCTGGTAACTCGTGCTGGTCATCCACGTACTCACAAGGTGTGAGCCTCTGAAAGGCTGCTCGCGTGTTATTCTCAAATGGGAATTTATATAAAAAGAATTAAAACTTAAATTAGAATTTGAAAGGATATTTTTAACTAGATTCTTTCTAATATTTAATAAATGAAAAACTCGCATTTCAATCACGATAATAGTCTAGAGTTATTTTTTTAGAGAGAGACGATCTCGTCTAAGAGAAATCTAGTTTATTTTATTTTTTAGGGGTGAGGGGGATTTCAGCCCGATTGCTCAAGTTGCGCTTGTAGATGTACTCACCCTGGAAATTCCAATTATATCATCTCCACAATAAAAAATATTCACCAGGCAAATGAATAAACTTAAAACACTTGAGCCATTCCCAATAATTAGAGCAATTCTCAGAAAAAATCGGCTAAATCTGAAAAAAAAAATATTTTTCTAAAATATATATACATTCTTATATGAATACTGAAAAATGCCTTTCTACCTGTATATATTTTTATCCAAATCAATAATCCCCATAATTAATAAAATCCGTTGAAGAAGTGCGAAGAGATCATCTTCCTTTAAAAGATTCTTTGGCTTCTTTTTCACGCCGAAAAAAGAAAACATTCTTCACGTGGAATTTAGGAGAGTGTCTTTTCGACCCTTTTGAGAAAATTAATTTTATTTATTATAAGGATCAAAATATAGGTTAATGACTAAAGGGCTATCGAGTCGGGAAGAAGGCCAACTCAATTTTAAATGTAATATAAAATTCTCAAAAATTATATAAGATGGGGGCAAGTTGTGTTTAGAGGGTCGAGTCAGCGTAACAGGTTTAGAGCGAATTCCCAAAAATTTTTAAAATAAAAAATTTTAAAAAATATCCTCGCCTATGGTTGGGGATACTGGGTTCAAGTCCCAGGGAGTCTGGCTGCAAGTTTATTTGGGAAACCATCAACAAAATAGAGAAATTAGTAATTTTAAAATGTTTTCTTCTTCTTCTTCTGTTAATATTAAATTTGGTAAATAAGATAAATGAATGATATTTCTCCTATGATCATAGAACAATTGACAATTTTCGAAGGTAAATTGAATTATTTTCCATCACTTAACTCTGAACACTATGCTTGGATTCGAAATCCGTTCATAGACATTTCGGATGATGCTGGTTTAATATTAACAGAAGAAGAAGAATTGGCTACAATATCCACCGATGGTAGGGTGAAGATCAAATATAAGGAATTAGACGCGTGAAAAATTTTGGATCTCATTCAGAGAAGAACATCAGTCAATATCTAAAAAAGCTTTGATCATTTTACTCGATTATCGTATGCGAATTAGGATTTTCCACGCTCAGCACCATCAAGTGCAAAACAAGATCAAATCTTCAGTCTATTGACGAAGAAATGAGAGTCTGCTTATCATACATACGTCCCAACATTGAAGAAATCGCGAAGAAACATCAGGCCCATGTAGGCAGAGATTAAATAATGATTAAAGGTACGTACGAAGCATTTTCCAATTATCTTTGATTTTTGCATCTTATTTTTTGTGTGTACTGTGCTCATGATTTTTTGTAGAACTTCAAGTGTGCCTCGACTTCAAAAGGTTTTGAGAAACACTGTATGTACTACACCCTCCATCGACATTTATTGTATTTCCAAATATCTCTATATCAGACCCTAAAGAAATATTTGCAATTTTTTAGAATGGCATGATATCTATTTACCTGGAATGAACGAATTACTCGAAAGGAATGAATTAAAAATCCATCTCGGTATCATATTCCCTATTATTAATTTTGACCTGAGATAAATTATCTTTTGAAATATTTACTAAGTAGAAGCCTTAGTAGTTTTTTTGTCTTAAATAATAAAAAAAAATCGTAAGAAAGAAGGGTCATTATTTATTCAAGAAGAAAATTAGATTTAGTCACGATGAAATTTAATATTTAAAGAATAAAAAGATGTATCAAGTTTAAAATATATATATATATATATATATTATGAAGTATAGGGCTATATAATAAAATAAAGTTTGACGTTAAGAAATTGTTTTAGATAAAGAAAAAAAATTAAATCTCCTATTTGATATCAGAAGAACTTATGAATTCGCCCATTGACATGATATTAAATTGATACGGAACATTTGAGATGAAAGCGTTATGTGATAAAGATAAAAACAGGCAAGTGTGTGATTTCGAATTTTCGTAAAAGAAAGAAGGGAGGAATTAGCGAAAAAGAAAGCCTCCCTACAGAAAATACAACAGTACAAAAAATTAAAAATGAATGTAATATAATTAATTAAGATAAGGAACACTTTTTTTGGGAACGATAGGAAAATTGTTTATTTCCAAAAAAATACATTGTGGTCCAAAAGTCAGTTTATCAATACAATGTTGCCACAATGTTTGAAGATGGAAATATTATCAATGAATCTAAATTTATAATCATTTTGGAATTCATATCCAGGTAAATTTCAAATGGGATACGCATTTTAATTATATAGTCAATAAGGCTCCTAAGAAGCTGGGGATGTTTGATAGAGTTTTGAAAGGTACGTCCAAGCAAGTCAAGTCCAAAGCTTAGGTGAGGCCTAATTTAGAGTATTGTTCAGTGGTGTGGGACCAGCATCCGAAGCAGTTAGAGAGGAAAATAGAGATGGTTCAGAGGAAGGCAGCGAGGTTTGTTTTTGGAAAATTTGATAGGTTTAGTAGTCCTACTTTAATGATTAGCGAGTTAGGCTGGGCTAGTTTATTAGAAGGGAATGGGCTAAATTGAAAACGATGTTTAGGGCGTATCAAGGTCTTAGGGGTTGGGAGGAAATATCAAGTAGGTTTCAAGAGGCAAATTATTTCGGTAGGGTAGATCATAGGAAGAAAATTCATAAGCCAAGATTCTTGAAAAATATTCGTTTGTAGGGTCTGATATTGATTTGTGGAACAGTCTACTACTTGAGATTATAGTCCTCTGCCTCTTATGATTAAATCGATTATAAATTTTGTCCTAAAGTACTAGAGTTGAGTAAAAATTTTATTTAGTTCGTAGAGATTAGCTCAGGTAGAACGAGGTCGTACTATCCTTGTTAAGGTTTTCCTTAACAGCTTAAGGCAAATATCGGGATGGCTAATGCGTCACGAGTTATTGCGCGCAATATTTGTTTTTATCTTTTTCTTATGATGGAAATGTATTAACATATTATTTATGAATGAACATTCATTTGTATTTCTATTTTTTTTTTTTTTGTTAATTGTTTTATCTAATTTGTATATTTGTATATGTGTTTGATTGGACCTAGCCACTGAGGACTTGTGCCTCTAAGCAGGTTATAAATAAATTTATTTATTTCAAAACAATTAATTTATTTTATTCAACAACATGCTCATTATTAATAAATTTTTGAAAATTTTTCTCAAACGACTATTGGGACTTGGTTAATATTGATTAGAGGGCGCTAACCATTGTAACTATAACTGTAACTGACCAACTGATAAAGGGCGCCAATAGCTGATCTGAGGGAGGGTAGACTGGGAAATGTTTTTTTTTTTTTTATTCAACTGAGGGAGGAGAGAGTTGCGACACGAGAAAGCGGGTCCGAGCCAGATATGTGTGTCTATTGTTCACGCGCCCCCCCCCCCCCCCCCCCCCCCCCCCCCCCCCCCACCCCCGCCGGGCGGACACGAACAAAGAAAAAAAAACAAAAAAAAAAAAAAAAACCAAAAAAGTAAAAGAAGATTTTTT
>JAAAKE020158968.1:0-12162 GCA_010014785.2 Anisolabis maritima
AAAAATATAAAACTCTATTTTCTATTTTAAATGTAACTAATTAAATATAATAAATTTGTCAGATTTTTTTAATAATATTATATATTTTTTATAATATTATATATTATAAAAAAAATCTGACAAATTTATTATATTTAATTAGTTACATTTAAAATAGAAAATAGAGTTTTATATTTTTTTTTTTGGTGACCAAAGGAGGGGAGGCCCGAGCCCCTCTACGCCCCCTTCTTCTGAGATCACCACTATTTTCTCTTGCCTATGTATTTAATATATAGTGAGAAAGTATTGTTTTAATTTTTATTTATCAAAATATTGTTAAATCAAAATTAAAAATAATTTGAAAAAATTTAAATTGTATATTAATAATTTATTTTCTAAATTTAAAAAATTAATTTCCTCTTTTTAAGAGAAATAATAGAAGGAAAATTGAAATTTTATTCTATATGAGATTCATTTGGACCAGCGTTCGCCAACCGGTAGCCCGCAGAAAAATCTTGTACTTTTTAATTTATTAATAATTAAACAAAAATAATATTCTAAGCAATTCTTCTATTCTGAATGACAAATTTTGTAAGTTTTTAATACACTTTCATTTGAAAAGTTGCATTCGCGTTAAAAAAATCACATTTTTAACGTTTGTTCAAAACAACCGAGCTGTCACACGATTAAACATCTGCTTGAAATAAATAGGGCACTCCGTCTTGCGGTAACAACATTGGAGGAAAAATCGCTCGAATCGAATAAGCTTCAATTATTTTGTAATAATTAAACATCCTTTAAAGATTTTATTATAATTAAATAAGCATTTATAATTTTCTTATATTAAATCAATGCATTTCATATTAATAAATTGCAAGTTCTCTGATCATTAATTTACAAATGTAAAAAAATTTATATCAGTGGTCCGCGGGATTTCAAATTTAGTGATCCGTGAGGTCTAAAGTTTGGCTGAATCAAAAGAAGAAAAGTCTTCAATTATTTAGAATTGTTCTTTTTATCCTATAAACAATAATAATAAAATTGGTATTATTTTAACAAATACTATTGTAAAATTCGTAAAAATTATTTTTGAAATATATATACTTAGGAGCAAAAAAATCGATTGAATTTCCTGAAATTCTTCAAAAAGCCATAATTCCCATAATACCAAATTTTTTTTTGTGTGAAACTAAACTTATTCAATAAATAAATTGGATATTAAAATTTTTTTAAATAAGATTCATGGAATTATTTAATGTGGGCTGATTTTTTTACTCGCAAGTATTTTTGTTTTGATAAATCACTTTTTATAACAAAATAAACAATTTTGTTAATTTCAATTTTTTTCATTTTAAATTTGTTTCAAAAGGAATTTGGAAATTCATTCGTGTGTTTTGGAATGACGAATACACATAAATTAAACAGGTAAACAAAAAAATGAAAAGAACAACTGATATAAATTCCAGTTTTGAGAAAAGAGTAAAAAAGGAAATTTCTATTCGATCAAACACCCTGCTCTTCAAAAGAAATAATTGAAGAGAAAACAGCAAGCTTGGTCAGTGATTTGGACATTGGCAATGCTGTTGGGATTACCTTAGAGGCAAAGAAAAAATATTTATTTTTAAAAAATGCCTGGGAGCCAACAGAAAGTTATATATTTCCCATTAAAGTAGAAAAAAAAAACCACAATTGAAAATTCCAATTCGAGTGAGTTTCAAAATATAAATGGCCTGCGTATAGCAAATTAAAGGTTGAAAGATTTTGTAAATATTGCGTACTTTTTGCGCCTTCTGGAGATGGAGTCGGTTGCCAAGATTTCTTTTGTAATAATTTTTATTTTATTTTTGTTAATTTTGATGTAACAAGACTTGTTAATACTGCCTTTATTTTTAAACCTCATCATTCGTTTCCTTAGTTACCGAGCCAATGCAAAAATTTTAAAATGCAATTAAATAAATATCTTTACGGACACTTCTCGAAGCCTAAATAGTCTTTAGCATGGCTTAAAATAAAATAAATAAATAGTACTATTTAAATTAAAAAATATTCAATGTCTTGAAAGAAAATTTAAAAAAATTTATATATAGTCTATCTAATTATTTTCTAATAAAAAAAGTATATTATATTTATTAGGGAAAAGGACATTTTTATTTGAATTGGTCGA
Source organism: Anisolabis maritima (assembly GCA_010014785.2). Lineage (NCBI taxonomy): Eukaryota > Metazoa > Arthropoda > Insecta > Dermaptera > Anisolabididae > Anisolabis > Anisolabis maritima. The sequence goes on from JAAAKE020158968.1 coordinate 2,144, forward strand.
GTTAATACAAAGCTTGTTAGCAAGGGAATTAACAGCGTTACACAGCTGAATACAGCTATTTACTTTATATATTGTATTATATTTGTTATTTTTATTTTCCGATGAAAAAACCTTACAATTACTTTGATACAAACAAATAAATTATATATTTTATTTTTTATATTACATTTCCATTTTATAATAGAAATATTGAGCTTTCTTATTTGTTTTATTATTTAGTGGTATTGATATTTTAATAAACACAATAAAAAACGATTTTTTAGTTTTATATAATAAGGAGATGGACGAGAAGTGAGAATTTTTTTTCTTGTTTTTATAATAAATCAAAGGAAGATTTTTGACCTCTTGCGGTGAAGGTGTTCACGACAACCGAAATTCAGTGGCGCCTTGGTTAACGGCGGTCTTAGATAACGTCGTACTTGGTTAATCACGAGAGCTGAAGAAAGAAATGTCTTTGGTAACAACGCAAGCTTTTGTTAACGACGCCTGATTATGTGTTCAATATGGTTAATGTGTTTCCAGTTCGTGGAGGGAATTCGTGCCTTGGTTATCGACGGTTTTAGTTAACGAGAGTAATCCTAGACCGGATTACATCGTAGGCACGACTATATTTGCAAATAGATGGTATAAAGTGGACTTAAAGAACTCCGTTCATTTTTACTTTCTATTACCTATATATGTAATATACAGTGAGAAAGTATTGGGATCGCAAAAAAAGACGATGCCGAGATTTCAACGGAAATACACGAATGAGGCCCCCTGAATATAAAAACATGGGTATCGCTAAATGGTCTGTCTGTGTGTCTGTGTGTGTGTGTGAACAAAATTTCTCAAAAGCACAAAAACGTTCGAAGCTGTAATTTTATATTTAAGCTAAGAACCTTCGTCGCTTGCACCTCGAAGCATTTAAATGAAATCGGCCAACGGATACAAACAAGTACTTTACTGATGTCCTTTTTTAATATTTTTCGATTTTTTTCAAAATTTGCTCTAACGATTTTGATTAAAATTTATAAAACACTTATTTATTAGATGGTCTTTGAAATGTATTAACCTTTATCTTCCTCTAAATTGTTTGGGGTCCACTTTACTCTTTACCTTTTTAGATTTTTTGTTTTCTCTTAAAATAGTCTGATCTACTCTCAAAGAGCAGAAGGAATCGGTCGCTTGAATTGGACCAAGTTGATGAGGAGGGAGCAAAGATTGTAAATTAAAATATGTACCAGTGTTTATTCTCTAACAGGCAATAGCCTCAGAGCAAATAAATTATACTGAATCTATCTATTTATCTAATGATATTGATTAAATTGACTGTACATTGAAAAGCTACCTAAGGGGCTCGACGCACAAATCTAGTGGGACAGTACATCACTCAACTTCATTACTCTAGGTATAAAAATTATTAATTAATTAATTTGAAATTTAATTTGAATTTTAAATGAAATAATATTTTCAAATAAATTTTTAAGACCTAAAATTTAAGCAAAATATTTTTAAAAATATATTTTCTTTAAATCCAATTTTTAATTTAATTATTAATTATTCTCTCTCATGAGTCATTTATCATTGACTGATACTTTGTGATTACTCTAGGGAAAATAACTTTCATGGGTGGGCCCAGTTTCCTTCTCCAGGAGGAGGCATCACCGATAGTTAAATAATTTTTGCCATGAGGTGGATTTGAACTTGCATTGCCTTAAATCAGGCTCATAAGCCTAGCGTAGCTGCTCTATCCCCTTAGCTAATTGCATTCAAATAATTATTATCAATATTTAATTTAATTACTTAATTCAGGAAACACATAGGATTAAAAATTCATTATAAAATCAATTGGAAATTAATTCTATACACTTCTACTTTTAAATGTGTATTCATTTATATTAAATTTAACTTAAACTTTTTTTTTATAAATACTATATTTAAAGCTTACTTTAAAAAACACTAACAGTTATTTTCCTCAAAGGAACAACTGTATTTTTTTCAATAATTGTTTCTATGTACCTAGTTTATTAAAAAAATAAAAAAAATATTAGTAACATACGCTTTAAGAATATAAAAATGTAAAATAAGAAAACAACTTGTAATGATAACTGATTACAAATACCTGATTTGAAATTGCCTAGTAGCAACTTAAATTTGTCCAATAAAAATTATTTAAATGGAAAATAATTTTAAATGAATGGACAAGTAAGAAACATAAAACCAAAGCAAATAATAAAATAAAAAAGGTCTGTAAAAGTGGTACTTTGATTGAGAGAAAAAAACGAAAATATAGTGGTAGCCACAGAGACACATAAATTGGCAGCTAAACAGTAATTTATTGGTAAATAATAATAGCAACTTATTTAAAATAAAATGAAGAGTAACCTATTATAATAAAAAGTATCTTATCAAAATCAAAAGTACATCCTATATCATCAGAACCATATAGAGAGTTTAAAATAATTTAGAAGCAGGTCTTTAATTTATATAATTATTAAATTCTTTACAATCTTTTAAGAATAATTTTCAACATATACAATAAATTTCAAAACGAAATTCTTGAGTTCAATCTCCCTCGAAACTTTTTTGATCGCGTATCCCTAAGACAAAAAAAATAGCACTTACTATTTGGGGAATGATTGAGCAGAAATCTATTGTGATAATTATAAATGGAGCCCAACGCAAAAAATCTGATGTGACAGCTCAGCTTTCTTGTACTTAGGAGAGAGAAAGTTGTGTGATGAGCGTTGAGTCACACCAGATTTTTCTCTCCCAAATATGGTTTGTTTCTATTATCTTAAGCTTAATAAAATTTTTAAAAAAATTTTGACGCATCTTATTCTCCACATTAAGAGATTAAATACAAATATAAAGTAGCATGTATAATATTTTCGTACATACGACCCAGGCGGGATGTATGCTATTTATGTTGACTTCTTTATAATCCCATAAGCTAAGAGACACAAAGGTTATGTTTAGCTAAAACTTAGTATAGTATTTTCCTTTAATGAAATCTTCATAAACTTTTTTAAATTGTTAGTGTAGCTATTAGGTGACGGTGTCTTAATGTTTTCTAAATACCAGAGGGTTAATACTATTTCTTTCCCTTGTTTTTTCGCTTCTAAGGAGTCTTGCTTCTCTAAAATATTTCTTGGCGATTCTTTCCAAAATGTCAGTGTCACATGTTTATAAGTTGATTTCCAAAGAGTAAGAAAATAAATCAGCACTTTTGATCGTCAATAAGCAATTTGAAGAGAGAACTTGAGCTTATTTCTTCTTTCTTAAAAAAACTTCATTTTTCTTTTGCTTTGTTTCCGTGATTCGGGATCGGCATATTAAGGCCGTCAAGTAGGACAAGTCCGTCTGACGATTGATGCTTTTAATTTAGTTTATATAATTCCCATACAAAATTTATCGTTAAAATGAAAAATTTTGAATCTAACCAAATTAAATTCATTCGTTAATTTTTCATTAGTGATCAAATTACATACCCTTCTTGGAATTTCCCATTTGTGCATTTAAGATTTGGTTATAACGTTCTACCAGGAAGTATAAAAGAGCAGACATCTTCTAGAAATAAGAATCTGGGATAAATTCTTACATTGATTATTAATACTCATTAATTTGCCTAAGACATTATCTATTATATTTATTTATAAATTGTAAGATGAGTTTCTCTAAGGAAAAATTAGAAATGTGCAATGTCGAAAATTTTGTGCAAATATGAAAAGGCCTCCCATTTTCGCATTTTCAAATTTAAATTCTTTCAGCGACACCGATTCTGCCCTAAATATATATGTCTTTTGACGAGCCATTCACTTTTCTAGTAGTTTTAAAGCTCTCACTTTAAGTTTGCAACTTAATTGAAATTCTAGCTTAATTTGTAAAGTAATATCCAGCAGTTAAATTCTATTATCTTAATTTAACATGCCACTTCGGTTTAAAAGTTTTAATATGAAAACTTGTTTTGAAATTTCATATAATGTTAAAGATTATTATAAAGATAATGTGAGAATAAGATAAATAGCAGTAAATATATATTTCAATATTGGAATTTGGCAATCTATCTACTTGAGGCCTATTCATTTAACTTAGTTACTTAACTTCTTCATTAAATGAATGGATGGAGGGTGAAGGAATGTTGTTTTACCATCTAAGAAGTTTAAACATTTATTTTTATAAATTTATTGGAATTTTACTTCATCAAAATCTAGTTAGAAATTAAGAAAAAAAATTGCCCTTCATGATTTTATTTATACGAATTTTTACTTTTTAAAAATGTATTAATTTTTTTAAATTTGCATAAATAGCTTACATCAACCCCCCACCCACCAAAAAAAATTTTTTTTTCAAATATATTTTACATGGACGATCTAATTTATTTATTTATGTAATACTCTTTTAAAAATTAATAGGGTAAGTTAAAATGTATCTTCTTTGGAGTAGTAAGTATACCCAGGATTTTTTTTTCTAGGGGGGGAGGAGGGAATTATTCAATTTCATTGAGATGACTTGACAAAATTATGTATAAAAAATTGAAAATTTCACATCATTTAGCGCATGAATACAACAGAAATTTTAGAATGAGCTGGCAGCGATTTAAAAAAGATGTCATCCACCGTGCTGTATTTAGTAGCTCAATTGGAAGGGCTTAAACATAAAAACAAGTTTTCCAATCATATTGAATTGCATTGTCCAAGTCTATAAATAAAAATGATGATATGAAAATGATCTTTGTTTCTCTTTATTGGTAAAAAAACACGAAATAATTGAAATTACAATCATTATTATCTGACATTATACTCCCGCAACTCCAGCTTCGTATCCGATAATAGTTGAATTGCTTTAATATATTATTTTTTTAAATTAATTCAATTATACTTTTTTATTAGTTTGTTGAATTATTGTGTCGGGTGTTGTGTCGTTTCCAAGTTCCGGAGGCGAGTGAATACAATAAATTTCCCACTCGTAATGGAATGGAATAAAAATTTTATTCCCTCTCAAAAAATTTTTTGTTCAAAGTTAAAAACAATCAAACTTTTAGTGAGTATTTGGGATGTTGATAAAGTATAATTCACTTTTCTAGTTAAAGTTAAAATTTAAAGAAAAGAAAAATACTTTTATATTCATTCTACTATCCGTATCAAATTGAATTGGGTAAAATCTATCTTTTATTAGTCTTAATAGCGATATATGAAAATCAAAATCATTTAATTTCATAATATTTTACTTATTAATTAATAATAATAATAATCTCTTAAAAAGAAACAAAAGATAGGATAGTCTAATTAATTTTTAGACGAAATGTATATACTCGTACTAGATTCCTAGCTCGATTAAATGAACTAATTAAAAGTTTCGATTAAATATAAAATAGTAAAAAAAATTTAAGTATTAATTAATTTTAATAATTTTTAAGAAGTACATTTTGTAGTTTTTATTATTACTTAATTATTTTTATTCAAGGCTTGTCCAATTAGAAAATAAAAAATAGTTTGCATGAACATATATGCCATTTATAAACTCGTATCTCCGAAAAATGGCTCGAGGGATATCGGGTGCGAATCTCGGCAATCTATTTTTTCGAGCTAATAATGGTAGTATATATTGTATATATTTCATAGTAATAAAAACAATTTAATTTAATTTTTTTTACTTTTCCAACTTTTTTTTGCTCTTTGTTATTATCTCAATACTGGTTCCGGTGGAAAGAAGTTTTAAAGTAAAGCCCCCTAAATTGTAATCAAGAAAATAATGAAATTGAAAAAAAAATAAACAAAATATATTGAATAATCGTATTGATATAGCTATAGAGTAAAAAAAACTATTTAACCTGACATTCTTAAGTCATCTTCAAAGAAAAAATTTGATGATCAAACAAACAAATCTCAATTTGTGATGTCTTTGAACCATAAATAAAAATATTTGGATGGAAAACGTAATCATTAAAAAAGTAATAATGATATATTTAAAAATATGCCCCAAATATTTATTTTGGGTTGTTTTAATAGAAATATTTTCAGACAAATATCCAACTCATTCCTTTTTTGTTCATTTCCTAAAAATATTCTTTATAATTTAAATATCATAGTATATTAATAAATACGAGATTAGTTTTAAATTTATTCACCAAATTTCGAGCAGTTCCATCACTTAAAAAGTTCAAAGAGGAAATTTTCTAAAATTAATATATTAAACAAAAAGTTTATAAAGCAGCAAAAATTAATTAAAAATTTTTAGAGAATTTTTCTTTTCAATTATTCATAATAAATAGTCAAATTTTAAACCTTTATAAATAGAAGTTAAGAAGAAGTAAGCAAGTAAAATGGTTATGAAAGGTGTGGATGCTTATTTCCTTTGTTTCAGAGTCATTTAATAAGACTCTGGAATAAAGGAATTAATTAACCCTTAGAATAGGAGTAGCCAATAATTAGATTCTAGTGGATGAAATAAATAATCTGATCATAATGAAGAAACAAACTAAAGGGCTAATAATATTATTAATATGATGAGGCCAGCATAAACCGATTGTTTATAATATGATTTATTAAATGGATATAATCGTTTTATATGTATTTAGGTTTATAATAATAATAATCTACCAATTAATTTGATGGGTTTTGGTAAAAACAATTTTTTTATTCATTTTCTAATTTTTCAAAAAACAAAAGAAAAAAACAGAAAAGATATTTTAAAATTTATTTAATTAACATTACAAAACATAATAATTTGCTTGAAGTGATTGGCAATGTGACGTGTTCCCATTCAAGGCGAGGATTTTTCCATTAAATGAAAGAAAATCAAATGTGAAATTAGATTGATTTCCATGAGATAAATTTCTGAAAATAATATGAGGACCGAGAGGTGGTACGTCCTCTTAAAGGGAGGTTAAGAAAGCAATCCCTTTGAGTGATGCATTCTTCAAAAAGAGTTGAGAAGGCCTCTAATTAGAATCAGTAGAATGGATTAGAATGAATGAAAGGTTCCAGGTGGGTAATAGGTTGCTAAATAAAGGAGAAAAAGTAATTAGGAAATAAAGTAATTTCAAACTGTTGCGCTCCGGGAAAAGACAATCTCTTATTTTTGATTGCTCTTTTTCTTTTTCTGATTCTATTCAGAACTCCCCCACTAATAAAAAATTATTCCCATTGTCAATCTCAATTTAAATTTAAAATAAAAACACTTTATTTTAAATATACTTGCCTCTGCTAAACATTTTATATTCTAATCGATTTTACTTGTGACTAAAAATTTATGTGATTTGAACTATTATCTTGACAGTTAATTTAATTTTTATTACTCTGCCATCATTACAACTTCTTTATTTGTTAGATGAAGTTAAAGAGAACACTGAACAGACATATGCAACTTAATGGAAAATGTTGAAACCGTGATTTATTTTAATTATTTAAAAATAACAACGGCAATGAATCAGAATAAAAACAAACATATGGAAGTCTGTAAAAAGTAAATAAAAAATTCCTGGCCAAGTTCTAAATAGACATTTGATATGGTCATAAATGTCAAAATATTAACTAATAGGGGTTTATTTGAAATGGTGTTGATCAACAAATAGCGCCCTATGAGTTGCACGGATCCAGTGAATATATCTTTTAAGATGACAATATAATTTTGATAGTGTAAGGGTTCGTCCGCCAAAGGTCTTGGCTCGACTCTAAGGGGCACTAATTATGTCCGATTAAACACAAAATTATCTTGTATATATTGTTATCATAACGTCGAAATTATTTTTAAAATCAAATTTTTTTGTCATTCCTGATAACGAGACAATAATAAAATGTAATAATTGTAAATAAAACAAGTCCATCAACGATTTCCCGCCATAATCGAGCACTAGGAAAAATTATAGGAAGCAACATCAAAGATAATATATTTATATTAATATTTAACAAAAATGATATATTAGACAAGCGATATTGGCTTTCAAAAAATGTTGTGATCGTCAAACGCCAAACCAAAATGTTGGTTGTTTAAATTAAATTTTATACGGTTGTGGATGAATACAAGAAATTAAAAATTAAGTTGGCCTGACGCCTAATTAAAAGAAAAAATGCAAAGAGAGCGAAAAATAAAGAAATGCCAGTCCTGGCTCGGGTAATTCGCAGTTGCTAATCCACTCAACCGGGAGTAGGAAAAAGTTCATTTTTGTTACCAAGAATCATTATTGATAAAGGGCAGAATACTTTGACTCAAACAGGCAATTGAAATATAAATACTCTTAGATACTATAAAAATAATTTTACAAATTTTACATATATATATTATCAGAGAATAAAGATGGGTCATAAACCATTTTCATAAGTCCTGAGTACTTTATTGCCTGTTAATTATATATAATTATATATAGATATGCATATGCATTATCCGATTGATTAACTATGGCCAACATATTTGATAATGAGACCAGACATTAATTTTGCTTGTAATCATATAAGCAACTGATTATTGGTTACTAGTAATCAGTTGTTCTCTAGTTGCTTCATTCTAATCAGCATTCCACCAAATGAACTTCTTATAGAAAAAATAGAAGAACAAGCTACTCGCTTTTTCAAACACCATAAGAGTCGTAATTTTTTATTATCATTGAGGAAAAGAAAAATCTAAATTAATAATTAATGGTCGTTTGGATGAGATGTAAACTATTAGTAGATGTTGGTTCATGTCCGTCCAGACAGAGTTCAACTTCAAAATAAAGTTTAAAGCCTTTCGGTTCGGTTTTTGTGGTTCTACTTTTTGCTTTGTCAACATTCGCCATTCGTTTGGTTTGGCGTGAGGGAAGTTTTTGGACCCCTTTCCACTCGACACTCATAGCTGTTCTCTTCTTGCTCTCGTTGCATATCATTTACAACTGGTTCTTTACTTTGGTCGCAATGCATTTGCATTGGGGCCGGATCTTTTGCTTCCCTTGCTTTCTCTTACTTACTTTTCCTCTACCCACACAGAGCAACATGTTCCAGAGTAAATGCGAACATTCACACCCACACACATCGTCCCGTCCATTACTTTTTCACTCATTCTGACGCCGCACCATTTTCAAATAAAGTCGACTTTCATCTCATTCTTCTTTAACATCCCTTCCCAACCGATTTCTCATCTCAATATACATTGCTTTGACAGAAGAGTTTTTCAATAAGTTTCCTATGCAACTTTTACATTTAAATATCCTCTCGATATCGATTGATTCAAATAATACATCAGATTTTGTTAGGAATTTAATTTCAACCCGGATATAATACGTATATTTTGAAATAAATGTTTTGTGTATGCACTAAAAAATTAAGGATCAGCGAAGAGAACTCTCTCTCTCTTTCCTAATAATATTATTAAAGTCAACGTTAAATACCTAATATACGAGGGTGCATTTTATATTTCGGGATTGCGCTAAACTACTCCTGCTGACGCTTCTATCGTAAAATTTGACATTTTTGATGGTATACGTACTCAGAACGTATTGACATACGAGCGCTATTTGTGTAGTTTACAATAACTTGAAATCATCTCGGCTAAAAATGGAATTCAATTGTGAACATTTTAGAGCGATTATTTTTTACAATTTTAAATGTGGATTAACTCAACATCAGTGCATCGATTAACTTAATTAGACTTTTGGCGATGAAGCACCATCAAGGACTACCGTTTATCAATGGTTTGCCGACTTCAATCGTGGCCGTAGTTCGGTTAAGGACGAATTTCCATGAAGGTCGTCCAAAATCGTTTTTTGTTCCGGAAAATATTGACGCTGTGCGTGAACTCAAAATTTTGGTTTATTATTTTATGTGGGAAAAATTTCAGCACAATCCAATAATTATTTTTTGAATTAGCGCGAACAAAAGAAATTCCCACAGTGAGACATCATTCCCAAAAGGACTTGAATAGACTCAGATGACCTGAAACATATTTTGTTAGTTCCATTTTGATTTTTTTTTTCCGCAAAATTTTCACAATTTCAACTTATTTCTTCCTCTCTTCATTAAAAAAACCTTGAACAATTTTGAAATGTCTACAATAATTAACAC